>JAIPMN010005997.1:0-41623 GCA_020650975.1 Apostichopus californicus
GGTGTTAAAATATTGAATGGTTCCGTGTGGAATTGAAGGGCATTGCTACTACAGGTCAACTTGTAATCTTTTCATCATGCTTTAGATTAACCTTATTACTGGTAATGAGTAGCAAAATCCAATCATCTCGTTAACCTAGATTGCTAATTGCTGATGTAGTGATGCGATACATGCCGCTTTCATGACAATAAGTGGTGAACTTGAGGTTTCATTGTTTAAACTTGCCAATGATGGAAACGGAAACTACATTGGCATTCATAAGTCTACTGTTTGTCAAGTGCTAGTCAAGAGTAAGTCTAGTGTTTAGTCTAGTGTTACCATTGTTTTATAGTTTATAATGTGAGTATCACAATAACTTATTCTGTGTGCCCATTTTGTATAACAGTATGTATGTGTGTATGTATGTATTTGAGATCCTCCTGCAAGCAGGAACTCGCCAAGAAGCCTCATTGGCTTATCAAAGCCACAAGCTGACCGAAGTCAGTCTCTTAGATTCATATTTAACGTCCATGATTATGAATTGTCAATTGTCAACAACTCTGTAACTGGAGGACATACATTAATCTTTGAGTGACTCGAACCCGGGAACCTTATGATTGAAAGGCACCGGCGTCAACCCCTGAGCTAACACTCCTTAAAGACTCCTTAAGCAGTCTGCCAAGAGGAGGCTTTATTTCAATTCCTTGAAGTTCTGGAGAGAATAGGAGGAGGCGGGGGGGGGGGGGGGGGGTGGGGGGGGAGGTTTTAGGGTGGACAGATGGACAACAAGATGTGGCCATTTATAGTGTCGTTTACTATTGTGTGCTCAAATTTCCCCAATGAACTGTGTCAACTTTAAATTCCTCATAATAATAAAACAGGAATGTTAGTGATAAATGAAAGGGATAGTAATTTTTACTGTATAAGAGATGCTATGAGGTTTAGAGGTAGCAAGTTTGAGGTATAAATCTCTCTTACCAGTGGTTTCAATACTGGTTATAACTACTATACCCCTTCAACAAGCCTTTTCCTCTTACCTTAACCAGTCCCTCCTCCCCAATCCCTAATCACTTCACTGATGTCATTACAAATGCAGATATGGAAGAACATTTAGTTTACAACGATTGTCTTTGTAATTTATTTTCGTCAGTGTTTATATATTTAAAACTAATCATTTCAATTGAAGCAACTGCTTGTGTATCCATTGCAACGATAACCTCTTTAAGAAAATACGGGCACCAATTAGATGCTCATTTGGTTGCTTTCTTGTGATCAAACTTTAATAACCTTGCGTTAACCACCAAATATCATTGATAATAACTCAAAAGAGGGTCTTGTTGTCCTCATTTTCCTGCAGATTAGAGAAGTGCAAGTTTATAACCTCCAAGATGAGGCCGTTATGGTTAGTCTTCGAGAACGAAGATCCCGACGGGGACGATATTTCTATCATCTTCAAGAATGGTGACGGTAGGTCTACACGTATTGCGAAACATCTCTACCATACGTTAGGGAGAACAGAGATATGAATGAATGAATGAAAGAATGAATGAATGAATGAATGAATGAATGGATGGATGGATGGATGGATGGAAGAATGAATTTAATGATTAAATCATATTATCACAAAACTACTGTAGTATCCGACTATACTTATTCCTAAACACCTCTACCATAAGTTAGGGATAACAGAGATAAAAAAGAATGAATGTATGAATAAATGAATGAATAAATAATCGTATCACAAAACTACTGTAGTATCTGACGATATGTATTCCTAAACACCTCTACCATAAGTTAGGGATACCAAAGATAAAAAAGAATGAATGGATGAATAAATGAATGAATAAATAATCGTATCACAAAACTACTGTAGTATCCGACGATATGTATTCCTAAACACCTCTACCATAAGTTAGGGATTGTGTAAAAGTAAGTTGGCCTGACGTCAGGCCAACTTACTTTTACACATTCTCTTACACAGGCTCTCTAGTGGATAAGCAGTTTGCTAACAGTTTTATTTTACTTTGATAAGTTAGGGATACCAAAGATAAAAAAGAATGAATGGATGAATAAATGAATGAATAAATAATCGTATCACAAAACTACTGTAGTATCCGACGATATGTATTCCTAAACACCTCTACCATAAGTTAGGGATTGTGTAAAAGAAAGTTGGCCTGACGTCAGGCCAACTTACTTTTACACATTCTCTTACACAGGCTCTCTAGTGGATAAGCAGTTTGCTAACAGTTTTATTTTACTTTGATAAGTTAGGGATACCAAAGATAAAAAAGAATGAATGGATGAATAAATGAATGAATGAATCATCATATCACAAAACTACTGTAGTATCCGACGATATGTATTCCTAAACACCTCTACCATAAGTTAGGGATTGTGTAAAAGTAAGTTGGCCTGACGTCAGGCCAACTTACTTTTACACATTCTCTTACACAGGCTTTCTAGTGGATAAGCAGTTTGCTAACAGTTTTATTTTACTTTGATAAGTTAGGGATAACAGAGATAAAAAAGAATGAATGGATGAATAAATGAATGAATAAATAAATCATCATATCACAAAACTACTGTAGTATCCGAAGATATGTATTTCTAAACACCTCTACCATAAGTTAGGGATACCAAAGATAAAAAAGAATGAATGTATGAATAAATGAATGAATAAATAATCGTATCACAAAACTACTGTAGTGTTTGAAACATTGTAGTCGTTTTTCTTCTCCCTTTTACAACAAAATGTAATATTTCTAAAGCCATTCTCAGTTTATTCGACCAATCGGGCAGAACAATTAAATGAAGTCATTTCTGAAAGTGATTCAAAAGTGAAACAACTAAGTACAGATTTAGAATGCACAGGTTTGGAAAAATCGTGGCATTGTAATCTGGCCAGCACAAAGAACAAATTTACCTTTGACAAATTAAGCGTCACTGAGTTATTTGAATAAATAAATATCAACATCTTTTTGAAACAGTTAACATTTGTGTCTTAGGGTGAAATCTTTAACCAAATTTTCAATGACAATTATATATTGTTATTTTGCTATGAATAATTTGAATAACTTGATGCCTATGAATAGTAATGTTTTCTCTTTCTCTCTAAGATCTGCGACAAGACATGTTAACTTTGCAAGTCATGCAAATAATGGACAACATCTGGCAAGAAGAAGGATTAGACTTGAGGTAAGTTTAAATCAGATTAATGTAGCAATCAAGTGGAAATTTAGGGTTCCTATGAGTAGCTTGCAAAATCATGGTCATACATAATGTTGACAGTGTTAAACAAGGACATATTCTGAACTCCTTTGAAGGAGCATTCATGTTTTCACGTGGCTCAATGAGTAAATAATTTATGCCCCTGCTTCCCAGACATCTTCATTGGCAACCCATGTGGTGATTTCCCATAGGCCTAGAATAATCCAATATATAATCTCTCTTGATTAATGCTTAATTGCACATTGACTGAGTTGATGGCAGTTGATTGCACATTGACTGAGTTGATGGCAGTTGATTGCACATTGACTGAGTTGATGGCAGTTGATTGCACATTGACTGAGGTGATGGCAGTTGATTGCACATTGACTGATTTGATGGCAGTTGATTGTGCAATGACTGATTTGATGGCAGTTGATTGCACATTGACTGATTTGATGGCAGTTGATTTCACATTGACTGAGTTGATGGCAGTCGATAGCACATTGACTGATTTGATGGCAGTTGATTGTGCATTGACTTAGTTGATGGCAGTTGATTGCTCATCAACTGAAAGATAGTAAACAACAGCACACATTTATAGAAACTTGGTAATAAGTTTTCCATGTGAAGTGGACGATGTTTATGGTCCGATTCCATCGGAAACTTACCGTCGGATTTTTCTCTCGTTTTCTGGTACCCCCCAACTTGCGACCCCATCATTAAATCTTGGCGGTTGACCTTGGGTCACATCGGGCACATAGTTCAGAAAGTGTGAGTGTGAGCAGCGTTTCATCTGCATCGGACATGAACTGACCCTACACTGAATGGTGGAAATGTCCCATCATCATTATCATCCAGAGGAAGACTACATTGCTTTATACACAGATGGGTGGCATCATACAGTTTGAACTTTGACTTGGTGTTGTCCACGTTTCAGTTGCTATGTATTGGAAGAAGGAAGGCGATAATGTGAGACTGTTCTGCTCATTGTTCTGACATGGACCAATCACCTGTCGTTTGATTTTCATTACAGAGTTATTCCATACGGTACCCTAGCAACGGGTGACAAGGTCGGTTTGATTGAGGTAGTCACCGAAGCAGAAACTATCGCCAAGATTCAAAAGGAGCATAGCGGGGCTAGTACACTCAAAGCAGCATTTAAAAGAGAAGCCATCTTGGAATGGCTGAAGAAGAATAACAACACAGAAGAGGAGTAAGTTTCCCATCTATCATAAAACTCTTAGGGTCGGATTAAAAGTTTGAAGGATTAGACTGCTTCCCATTCCAAAATCATGGTTCACACGCAGTCTGGGAAATGGGCAAAATCGGGGAAAGGGATGGAAAATGGGAAAACCTCTTTTCTAGGTCGTGATAGTCTTTGAACATTAAAGTTTAGTCCGAAAAAGAGAGGAGAATCCTCATTTGAACATTTCTACTGAAATGAAATACATGGGCAAGGTTTATGCAATACATTTAGCAGCTACAGCATGTCATATGAACATTCCCACCAACCCCCCCCCACCCTCCCCCGTCCCACAGCACACACCAAAATGGATGAAAGGGTGCAGCATACATTTTGAAAGAGCTGTAATAGTTTGTAAAAGTCTAGAATTTTATTTGTTTAAGAGCAAGGTTCCGCTGAAAAAAACAGATTTGTCCAACCTGCATTTTAACAATTGCAGAGGTACAGTTTACTGAACTTTCTTCGGGTACATTTGGATGTCAAAAAAAAGAGAGGAAAGCTGTTAAAAAATGGACTGGAAAGAGCCAGTGTAGGTGAATATAAAAGAAAACGAAGACATACGAATCAACTCTTACAGATTGATTAGACAGATTTGTAATATCAGTAAATTGGATTGTTTGAATAGAAGTAAGCAGAAGATTAGCAGAACATTAGCCAGTGTTATAATGCATGTCACACAGGAACACTTCCAGCAACTCCTTTTCAAGGAAATAAAAATTCTTTGCTTCTGTATCCAGTCTAGGTTCTAAAACAAAATAGAAATAATTTTTATAAAAGAAGAAGAAAAAAAAAAGAGTAGTGGATTGCCTGTTACAGAATTAGATAATGTTGAGCTTTGGTTGAATGATCTTGTGTGATTAGTATACTGTATCGCTCATATCTTGATGTTACTTTTGCCTCACAGCATGGACAGAGCCATTGAGGACTTCCGTCGATCTTGTGCAGGTTATTGTGTGGCTACATATATATTGGGCATTGGTGACAGGCACAATGATAACATAATGGTGAAGAAGTCTGGGCAGGTGAGTCATACTCTCTCAATCTCATAGATATTATGCAGCTACGTACATATTATGCAGCTACGTACATATTATGCAGCTACGTACATATATGAAGCTACGTACATATTATGCAGCTACGTACATATTATGCAGCTACATACATATTATGCAGCTACGTACATATAATGCAGCTACGTTCATATTATGCAGCTAAGTACATATCATGCAGCTACTGACATATATATGCAGCTACGTACATATTATGCAGCTACTGACATATATATGCAGCTACGTACATATTATGCAGCTACTGACATATTATGTAGCTACGTACATATTTTGCAGCTACGTACATATTATGTAGCTACGTACATATTTTGCAGCTACATACATATTGTGCAGCTACGTACACATTGCGCAGCTACATACATATATGCAGCTACATACATATTATGCAGCTACATACATATTATACAGCTAAATACATATCATACAGCTAAATACATATGATGCAGCTACATGATATGTATGTAGCTACGTGCATATCATGTAGCTACGTGCATATCATGTAGCTACGTGCATACCATGCTGCTAAGTACAAATTATGTAGCTACATACATTTTATGTAGTTACATACATTTTATGTTGTTACACACATATTATGTAGAACTTTACATATATGTTATGTAGTTACATGTTATGCTGCTGCATACATATTATGTAATTTTGTTTGCTGTTAGTTAGGATTATGGTCATATCCAGCCATTGCCTTTTGGATAAAAGTAAGCATTGATAATCGTCACTGATTGTGAATTTAAATCACTTGCATTCTTTGTCCAATTGCAATCGCAGTTTCATGTTTTTTATCCCTTTTTCTTCCATCTTCTTTTCCAGCTGTTCCACATTGATTTTGGTCATTTCCTCGGTAACACCAAGCGTAAGTTTGGCCTGAACAGGGAACGTGTCCCATTCGTTCTCACCAATGACTTCGTTCACGTCATTACCAGAGGACAACAGAAGCTGACAATAGAATTTGAACGGTAAGAAGAAAGAGAAGAATATGGTGTTGTTTTGCATGCTGTGGCATTGTGTGAAAGACACGTACAAAATTCACCCAATGTGAACAACGAAACGATAGTGTGTTGAAATAAATAATTAAGATCGTCACGCCATGTCAGGGTTACATAATAAATCTTAAAGTAAAAGGAGTACTTCTTTATTGCAAACACTCGAAGCTGGAAAACGAAGGGAAAAGCAACAATTTTTTAATTCCTTCCTCTAGTACTGTCCGATGATTGTTTTATTGTTTTATGAACGTGATATTTAGCTCAAATAATTTCTAACAGAAAATGTCTGTAAGAGCTTCTCCTTCCACCTTTCCCAGGGCAGGGGGTTGAGGGAAGCTTGAAAATCTGTGAAATTGACCAACAGATACTTATATCCCATATTGGAACTGCCAGTTGGTTCGTAATTGGGGCAACGTTTGGAACTGCAAAATACAACAGTTTATTATTTTGGACCAATCGAGTACCAAATATGGCCCGTCAGTTTCGTAGACACAAGTTGTGAATGGTGCCTTGAACCAGCGGAAGTCTGGCATATCTTCCGATAATTTTGGTCATTGCTTGCAAAGAAATATGGTATATGATGATTGGTACGCTGCAAATCAGTATTTTTCAGATTTCAAACTTTACACAAACAATTTGGTGCGATTGAATTGCAGTCGATGTTGTGAAAAATGTAACAGCCAGGATCTTGTCTACCAACAAATTTCAGTTCTGTTGGCTTTTACTGCTAACTTCAACCTGTGTTACCAGCCATTATTTTATAAACCGAAAAAATTTCAGTTCTGTTGGCTCTAACTGCTAACTTCAACCTGCGTTACCAGCCATTATTTGATAAACCGACAAAGTTCAGTTCTGTTGGCTCTTACTGCTAATTTCAACCTGTGTTACCAGCCATTATTTTATAAACCGACAAAGTTCAGTTCTGTTGGCTCTAACTGCTAACTTCAACCTGTGTTACCAGCCATTATTTTATAAAACGACAAAGTTCAGTTCTGTTGGCTCTTACTGCTAACTTCAACCTGTGTTACCAGCCATTATTTTATAAACCGACAAAGTTCAGTTCTGTTGGCTCTTACTGCTAAATTCAACCTGTGTTACCAGCCATTAGTTTATAAACTGACAAAGTTCAGTTCTGTTGGCTCTTACTGCTAACTTCAACCTGTGTTACCAGCCATTATTTTATAAACCGACAAAGTTCAGTTCTGTTGGCTCTTACTGCTAACTTCAACCTGTGTTACCAGCCATTACCAAACTAACTTGATTGTTTCCCCCCTCTTTTTCTCTGCAGATTTAAAGAATGCTGTGAATTAGCTTTCACAATTCTTCGTCGCCGTGGTAATCTACTCATCAATCTGTTTGCCATGATGTTGTCAGCGGGCATACCCGAACTCTCGGACGAAACCATCACCTACCTCAGAACCACCCTGAATCTGGATGTATCTGAAGATCAAGCCCTGGAGAACTTCCGTGGGAAGTTCAACGATGCTTTGAAGAACAGCTGGAAGACCAGTATCAATTGGATGATGCATCATATAGCTCATAAGGGAGACTAAAATTTGCTGCACAAAGCAGTAGCTGTAATATATATATGAAATCACTGCTAAAGCAACTCACTAGGTCATTCCATTCACATGTTTATTTTGTAGCATAAACAATAAAAAAATACTATAATAATTATGATAATAGGTGCTGATCAAGTCAAATTTTGTACAGATGGAGTGATGGTTGCTAGGAAACAAATAGGACTGTAAATATGTATGGGTTACCATACTGTCATGTGTTGAATAATAATGTATGTACAGGTTCAGTAGAGTATATTAAGACTAGTGGTCTTAGAACTGGCGCTGTAGTTAACTAATTTTATGACCTCAAGACTGGACATGTAGTTACTTATGAAATTTGTCACCCAAGAACTGGGGGGAGGTAGCTAACTTAGTTGAGAGCAATAACTGAACTCGGAGTTTGCTAAATTATTGATGCGTAAACTGTTGTCTGGATGGGGCTAAATTAGTGATGCAGAAAGCGGGGTTTGCAGTTCGGATGATACTTTTAATAATATATATACATATATTTATATATTTATATAAATATATATATATATAAATATATACACACTAGATCTACAAAATCTACACAAAATGATACTGAAATTATCTAAATTTGTCTGGGACCTCAAAGAGAATTAGCAAGATTTTTCAATACCATGCCAGCACCAACAAAAAGACCTCTGCACAGTGCAACTTGCGCCTATAAGTAAAGCCTGCCATTATCACCGCTCACTCGCAGAAAGAAAACTCAACAAAAGGAGCGAGCTTTTGACCAAATGCAAATATAGAGGGTCACTTGAACCATGGAAGGAAATATATATATATGAATATGTAAACATATCTTCTTCACAATAATCTCTTGCTTCCTGTTGAATTCCAAGTTTCCTCTTAGAACACTATTCCATGTTACTTGTAACTCACATTGAATAATTTGATCATGTAAAAAAATAAAAAAAATAATTTTTTTTCTTGTATACTGTTTTTCTACCACAACTTAGCAATCTCAAACTTTCCTCAAATCTCAAACTATTTTCTTGCTATCCTCTAAGAGACACTATTGTTTTGTTTGTTTTTTCGTTTATCTTGAATCCTACTACACACCATCAGGCTAAGACTTCATTTCCTTACTAAGAGATCATTTTTTACAGTGTACTCTCATGTAACTCATCTAGAAAGAAGATCAGTTTCCACTTTTTACTTTGTGATTCAATTACATTTTGTTATACTTTCTTTTGTTGGCACATATTGAATGTATTGGTGCCTATCATATCTAAGAACAGTTTTTGTTTCATTGTGAAGCACACATTTTCTTCCGAAACTTTTTATCATGGTTCTTGCTCAATTTTTTGGTTCATGGTTAATTTGAAGGAATTCTCGTACAATTTCTAAAAACCAGAAAGGATGCATTTGTTAAATATTTCTTTCCATTAAATCTCTGAAAGTAATATGGTTGTAAAGAAGAACATTTAGAACAAGTACTTTTTCTTTGATTGATACTTTTGAAAACAGTCTTTAACAGTTTTGAAGCAATTGATGGTCGCCTAATATCAAAAGGTGTTTCTGCAAACAGTAAACATGCAAGTTGTATAACTTTCTTAGATGGTCCATAAAATGCACTATATACTAAATGGTAACTAACTGCTTCAGTTCTCAGTGAATATATGCAAAAGTGTGAATACTTTAGTTCAATTTTGTATGATAAAACCATAATAATGTCTCTTAATTTTGAAGGCAGTTTTAGTGCCCTTTAATAATAATGCACTTAAAACAAGGCCTAGTGGCAGGCTATATTGTACTCACTTGTGTAGTGTGTTTAGCTGTTTGAGTGGCTATTATGTTCACATTATGCCTTTGCTATATTTATGCATATGCAATCATTGATATCTCGTTAATAAAACGAAGGGCTTTCATTGGCCGTCGTAGGAGGAGTAATGTCATGTTAAACTGTCAGTTTTGTCTTCCATACATTGGCGCTAAAATTGTCATAATTAAATATTTCATTTCGCTGGTTAGAGTTAGAAATCTAAAATAGAACTTAGTATCTATGTAGAGTTGTAACAAGTCATTCTTATTTACAGTTGAATCAAGTCACACTCCTGACGAAAGTCAAGTTCCTTCTATGCTCAAGTCACAGTGTTATCTCCAGAGGGGTGTGGGGAATATTCTAATTTTTTTCAATCATTTAATATCACACTTGGTAGGCAACAGAAGTAAAAAAAAGAAGTATAAAAAACTTAGCATTATGGGTGTGTGTATTATATATATGTATTATGCAATCCTCATAGCACTGTAATATAAATATAACCTAGTAAAATATCAACCTTGGTTTCACATTTTGTCATAAGAAAAGGTATAATTAACATATCAAAGTTTACCCTCATGTATAACAAACCTGGTTAATCAAATATCATCTATAACAAACTTTCTTCGCGTCCATTACAAAACATGTAAGCTTGATTTGCAATATCAAATAGTTTTGCCAAGTCGATCTAACTTAGAACCAATTGGCTATAATCAAAGTTTAATCATATTTTGGCAGTTTGCAAGAGTCCAACTTAGAGCTTGAAAAATAAAAGTGTAGTTATAAATTATTCATAGACTATTGAATATTCAACATATGGAGTAGTAAAATATGCATAGCCTTTGTAGTTGCCGAATGATGTAACATAGGTTAACAAGTTCACTACTATTAGTATCACTACTTTAAATAATTCTTTCTTTCATTGTAGCCAGTCATTTTGTTGGCATAAATATAAATTGATTTATTTACCTTCTGGCAACTATTATTACGTGAAAATTGTTATGTAGAAAGAAAACAGAGCGAGGCAAAAAAAATATCTTCATATTTCCTGTATATTTCAACATACTGTTCTGGCAAGGACTAGTAAAAACAGCTATTAAAAAGTGATTAATTTTGATAATGAAGATCAACTTTAATAATTTTCTAAGTTAATAAAATTAGTTTTTTTTTTTTTATACTAAATAATTCGTTTTTCGTTTTTTCTTTTTTTAGAAATTTACATGTAATCAAATACAAAGGTTTCCTTTTTATTCATTTTGGTATTAATGAAGTGCAATTTGAGGTTATGATGTCTCTGTTTTCTGTTGGTTTGTGTTTTTCTTTTGGTAAGAATTCAGAGATTGTCTCTATCGATATATTATGCGTCTTTCCTACGCTTTAAATTCATCAGTATTCTCCCCAAATATTGCTCGCTAAAGTTGCTAGCTTTTTGTCATTAAAACTGGTTGACTTTTCGTTCATATGCTCGAAATTAATTCCAGAATGTTCGGAAGTTATGCAAGCACACAGCATGTATTGTTTCTCAAATGAATGATGTTCTAACAGTGGAATCTTTTGGTGTGGAATTATTCTAGCCAAATCTGACCACTTTTATCTAGCATATTTAGGGGCAATACTGATGACCATTAAAAAAATTGGCATAGACTTAATTCAGTCATTCTCTTTACATTTTCTTTCTGTAACCGTTTCATTTTTTGGGGGGATGGGGGAACTACTTTTTTCCTTTCTTTGTAACATTTTGTACAAATATTTTCAGTGTTAATATTAATTGAGCCGTGTGATGAAAGTTTTGAGATTTAAGTTGTCTAAACAATGTAAAATGTGCTAAAATATACTACACAGGATTTTATAGTCATAATTAAGTTGGTCATTATCGAGAAAACCAGATTTATTCAGGCCTTATTCAGGATGGTAGCAGATAATTAATATGTCTGTAATACTTTTGTTTGATTTCAAGATAATAATTCTTTTAGCCTACAGGTTATGATTACTAAGGCTCATAGAGCTGTTTACAGACCAACTCCAAAAATTACTATCAGTAATATCTTATCTTATCGTTATTTATAAGTTTTCAGAGAAAACTGATTCTCAAGGAAAGAGTACATGAAAAACGTTTGTCTTAGACTGTACTCCATGTTGAAGGGCTTCCTTAATATCTGAGCTATTTGATTTCAAAGTTGATTCTTGAAGGATTCATCAGGTCATGTCGTATGACTATGTATCTTCTCGGATAGCTAAGATCACCACTGCGAGGTTTCCTTGTTGGCAATCAAAATTACTTACAGGGTGTAGAGTGTATGAACTCTTTGACAAATAGATAATCATGTTCGCTGAAAAAAAACTTGAAACAAAACTCCAAATTTTGGGTAGAATTTTTTTGCTGCAAATGATTATTTATTCTAAACAAATCATGAGTGGATTTAATAATAAACATAAAGTTAAAGATGATAAGGATGTTACTATAGAACTGAGAGTTTTTTTACAACACAAAGGCCAAATATCTATGCATAATACAGTTTAATATTACGATAGTGCTGTTAGTAGGGCAGCATTGTAACAAAAAAGTGTATTTTGCCTATTGTCAAGTTATAAAATAACTTCATTTTTCTGGGAAAAGTAGCAAGGCCGATAAACGTTGACCGTTTAAGTTCCTTTCAAAATTCAATTCCTCTTTTCACAACTTACAAAACTTAGTTTTTCAAGGTGGATATGTTTGCCTTATTAATTCTCAAAAATGATGTGTTTTTCTTTTTTTTCATAATGAAAAACAATACAGATCTTTGATTTCTTTTATGGAATTATGACAGCTGTACTGTAAGATGCAAAAGCAACAGTTCATTAAATGGAAGGAATTTATCATATTAACTTGTGTGGTTTCAGTTAACATTGTAGTTGTGTATTAAAGCTGTTGCTTAGCAACTCATTTGCCAATTTCACCCCTCGCAATCTCTGATAAATATCTATATAAACTTAAACAGACATAAGATGGCCAAGACACAGAAATGGCTGTGTTTAAGATCTCAGCTTAGCTGTTTCCTAATGTGATAAACGAGAAAGAAAGCAAAAATTGAGCAGTCGTTACTTTGTGAACTTGGAAGCATCTGTCAATGTTTGTTTGGTTCCATAAAGGTTAAGGCAATAATTAAAATAATCGGAAGAACATCTAAGACAGCATTTTGAAAGAAGAATATTTTATTTTTGTTCTTTCTCTGATCATGGAAGATTGAAGACCTATGCTATCTTTAATTAGCTTATAGGTTAATTCCTTTTTTTTTTGCATCGTAGTAATATTCAAAGTGTTTATTCAATGCTCCTCATAATCATCAGATCCTGTTGCAACGTTTAGATATGAACACGATTAGGATATTCATGCTAATTAGTGACAAACAAAACTTGTTAAAATCAACACCTGTTCCTAATTAGGAATCCTGAAACCAACAGTGTGGGCCACACCTTCAATAACTTGAAGCACAGTAGTGATTGTCACTAGGGCAGGGTGCATCCACCAGTAGCAATGTCCTATACCAATATTGTGTTTGACTTCTTTGCCCACTAATCTCAAACTTGTGTCAGGGTCCCACCATGTGGTAAAGAAGTCAATTCTTGGACAGAAAGATAGATGGTGCACATGAGAGTAGTAAAGAGGGGTTATATAAATTGGCAACCTCATGCTTAAATTGGCAACCTTGTGCTATCTCAACAGGGCTGTGTAATCCTTTCATGTCTTGTTGCCATAGTAACCTATTTGGTTATGCCTGGAGAGAGGATAAAAACTTGGTAATACACTAAGAGAGGCAGTAGAATAAGCCAGGATTCAGTGTCACCCTTTATTTGCACAAAGTGCTGAACATACAGACAGAAATGACCCTTTATTTGTAAAGTCTTGCACATACAGACAGAAATGCATATAAACACAAACATAATAGAGAGAGTACTTTATAGCATGTAAATAGCAAAGGCAAAAAAATGCTATTAAATAATGAAAGACATTTCAGTTGGCTTTGCCAGTTTAAACTATGTTAAGAAATTGTATGAAAGAACGTAACGTTACAAAAATAGTTGCAGATAATTTCTCGAAACAGGTGCATGGTCATTTTCATTCTTCTGCTGGCATGAAACCAGGTTAAGTTTTATCTAACACTTTTGGAAAGAAAAATCAAACTTTAAGATGTAGAAACTGCACTACAAACAATCTGTTGGTACTAGTACTAACTAGTGAAAAAATATTTAACTTCCATCACCATGAGAAAAGTTAACAATAAATTAAAATGAACAAAAAGAAGAAGTAAATTGCCGATAGGAGATACGGTAAGTATATGTTCTGGTTTAATACTGTATAAGAGTCTGTATGTATAGTAATAATCAATAATATAGGCAGTTATTTTTAAGACCACAAATGTGAGAGAAACTGGCATATCCCGCTTTCACATCGGGTGGCATCCATTTCAACATTTTAACTCAAATTTGGAATCTTTTCAATTTAGAAAGTCATTTCAGATGGGAACAACTCAGCTTACTATTACCCAGCCGGGGATTGAACAGCGAACATCCCAATTGCTAAGCCTCATTGCTTAAATGCCAACCCCTTTATCAAATCGGCCACAGCACAGGTAAACACTGGCCTTATGCAAACATAAAGCCACCCAATAAGAATAATCAATAGACAAGTATCACCAATACAACAATACTAATAAAGATTTGATCTTATTAAAGGCATTTACCCACCAACCCCATAGAAAGATATTAATTTAAAAACTCCCTAACCCGTTCCAATAAAACCAAAATATGTACCGGCTATCTGCCGTATCTAAGCTTTGTGCCGAAACATTAGATTCTGCTTAATAGCGTACAACATATTTTATGTGCATTTCTTATAGTCAAGCCTTGCCAAAGGTAAAATTATGTTCCATGGCAAACAGAATGTGTACATGTGTGTATGACGACTCTTGGCACGTACACACAATAACTGAAAACGTTAACTTACATGATGAATTAATTTCATACTTTACATCTTATTGAGTACAAAACAATTCTTATCATTTTCTGTGGAGGCCAAAGGTCGTTTGATCTCAACGGCAGTCAAAGTACAGTACTTACTAATAGTCTAGTGAATATAACACCTCCAAAAGTAAATCTTGCTTGCACATGATGTTTAGATCGATATGAGTACATGGACAAATACTGATCACTAAAAATGGTTAAAACATGTCAATCTTGTCCTACAGTGCAGGGAACAATTTATCCAAGTATCACATCGCAAAATGCTATTCAAAATATATTGCTATACAAGTCCAAATTAGAGGTAACAGTTTTGTAGTACAGCTGGCGCCACAGTATTATATACCAGACCAGCCAAATTTCAGAGCCTTCAACATTGCTACACACAATTTGAATACTAAAACACTCACAGTGACACATTAAATTTTCTCACAGGAAATGTGGCAGGTAATATCACCGCTGCCCTTTTAACACATAAAAATATGTGTAAAAATGTCCCAGAAGAAAAAACCCAAAAGGTAGAAACGTGAATTTACAAAGTCCAATTTGCCTACTCTCAAGAAAAATGTTGACTCCATTTTGTTGTACCCACTTCAGCAATCAATGGGGAATGGGGGTGTTACAGTTGCCATGATAAACATGAATGGGCTGGGGACAATTAAAATACATATCAAAAACGTCACTATATCCTTTATCTTTCCACCAAACGCACAATTGTTTATTCCAAGAGCAGGGTAATACATAGAATAATTCCGGCTTCTCCATACTGGCTAACGAAAAGAAGTCCTGATCACCTAGATGACCCTTGAAATGATACTTCTCAGAGTACTTCTGAACGAAATCAACCTTGAGAATTTCACGGTAGGCCTCACTGCCACGCATTTTGTCAAAGTCCAGCAGCATCATGCCGCTGTTAAATCCTGTCAAGCCGTCCGGCGGTGGATCCCCGACTTTTGTGCCTCTATTTTGGGAACGGAACAGAGAAAACAAATGACGGTAAACTGGTTGTTGCTCGTGGGCAATTCCCAACACATTTTCGTCGGAGAAATCTTCAAATAAGTCGAACAGTTGCTTAATGTCAGTCATGAACTTGAGATCTGTATCCATCATGATAAGTCGTTTAACATCGTCGGGTAAAATTTCATGGTGGATCCCCAGAGACATAAAGAATATGGCATCGCGGTAGTAGGGATGACTACCTTGGAGTTGAGCTTGCAAGTCACCAACATGTGGAAGGAGTTGACGACCCAAGTTTTCAACAAGGAGAATTGTAAACTGTAAGAAAATGGGGAAAAAAAGAAAAATCAGATCAAAGTTTTCAAAGAGCAACAAGGTGAAGCAAAAATGTCTCTACCTAACTAAAAAACTTTACATCACTACAGATCCAGAGGGCAGTGGGTATTAGGGGGTATACCATGAAGTATTGAATTGTCACAAAAACCTAATCATCAACTGAAAATGAATGGTAGCAAGGGTTAATTCCCTCTGATGTCAGCTCTACATGCATGATAAGACACTGATTCGTTTGAATTTGTAACAACTTAAAGATTCCTTCAGATTTAGCCTTGTTAAATACAGTTAGGCCTAGGCTTGTTTGGTTACATAATCATAAGAGCAAAAATACAAACCTGAAAGTGTGATCTGGCTATACCTTCATCTGTGATTTGTTGCAAACATTCAATTATGAATTCTTCACTTGGTTTGTCCACCACAAAAAAGAAATGAAGATTAATCGAGGCCTTTGAGAGAATTGACCTGATGCAGACATCAAATCTTGTCTTCAAGTGAGTTTTTTGGTGAGTATTTGTAAGAACCTGTAAGACATGGTAATGAAGTGGTTTCTCATTATGACCAGCTGCAAGTAAGTTTGCTACATTCTCAATGTTATTATCAACTTCTTGATTTGCTCCATTATTTTGTTCACGATCTTCTACTTCTGTATCATGCTTTATTGCATCATTAACACTGATAGGCCTAACATTAAGTTTCTGGCCATATATATTGTTTGGTTGCTTACTCTGAGCGAGCTCTTTAAGTTGATCTTCTTGGGCAATATCATGTTTAGCGAAATCTCTTTGACCATCTTTTAAACGATCATTCTTTGGTGCAATCCATCCCGCCTCTTCAGCAAACCCATAAATAATTCTTTTGTCATAGATATACACACATAGGACGAAAGAGCCAATCACTACCAGAAGCTTTGTGAATGAGCCTAACCATGAAAGTACATTGCAGTTCCTCTTCGAACTGCGAAAAGACATATTGTCACTCTTCTTTCCTCTACCTTTTGTTGGGTTTGCTAAACCTTTTTGTTTTGCTTTCACTCCAGAAGACTGAATATTAACTTTGGATTTCGAAGTTGATGGTCGCTGATGCATGGTAATACCGTTGATTCCGGTAAAAATACGACTTTCATGAAGTTTTGGGAAATTTGGTAGCCTAGGACAATGTCAACATGAGTAGCATTTGCACGAAATAGATTCTGAACATGGCACGCGAAATATGTTACATATAGGCATATTGGTCTTCATGAAGTATGCGCCACCGTATGTGATGGTTGGTATAAAAGTTGAACCCAAGGAATTTTCATTCTTCATACCATGTTCATCTTCTACTTAAAACACAACGTTTATTGGCAAGTAGTTATCTATTGTGAAATGTTCAGATATATGAATTCGGGGTGTAGTGGATGTCAAGTGTCGGCTTACATAGATTGCCCCGACTTTATGTAGACCATTGTAAACACGAACTAACCGACCCCTCTGTCGACAGTCGTTTTTGGTACTCTTGTGTACATGATCACACAATTTCACGATTTACCATTTCCAAAATGTTTTGACCCATACGCAGAAATGGACCTAATGAAAAGTTTAAACCATATTATTGGTGTCCCGGCTCTTAGTGTTTTGGTTGAGATGAAAACACATAGCTCCCAACTCTTGAGAAGGCAAATGCTGGTCCATGCCACGAATCGCCGTCCTGTGGAAGGGGTATAAGGGGAGGGGGTGTCTACATGTAAAATGGTGGCACTTTGAAAAGCTTTTGTCACCCAAAATTTTCTGAGAAATATGCATTTTTTTGTGTATAACATCAATAAATTGAATAGTAGGTGATAATTCATCATTGTTTCCCGTGGCATGAAAATGTTCGCTGCTCGCCCCAATGAAAAGAAATATATGCTAATTTGTGGTTCAAATGATGCTGTAAAGGAAAGTTTATGCTCTATTTTGCTAAATGCTAAAGAAATGATGGTTGCTAAGTCAAAATTTGATGCATTTTTTTTATGTATACTTGACAATTACGATGCGGGTTTGTCGGACGCTTGCGCGGGTCAGCGGGTTTGGGTGTTAGAATGCGGGTCCAACCCGCGAATTGCGTGTCAGTTGGGCGCTCTGAAAACATGCGTCTGATTAAGGTTTTCATCTCGACCAAAACAATAACATAGACTACGGGACACTTTTGTACGTTTGGTGTGAAGTTTTCATTCGGTCGATCTCTGCGAATAGGCCAAACTTTTGACCAAAAAGTACATCAACATGATTGTGTGATCTTTTACTTCACAATAGGCTGCAAAAAGAGATTGTTTAGACCGTCGAGATTGAATGATATATAATGGTGCTTAAAACACCCACCCGCCTTGAGCTTGTGATTAACTTTTTGAACGTTTGCTTACTTATAATTGTTTTGTTTACACGATATTATGTAGCTTACTTACACTTTCTATTCAAGCACCCTAAATATTGACTACAAAATATATATGACATCACAAATTATGCAAATCGGCATAACGGCAAGTCTGGACTCGTAGTCATCAGGGGAACTGACACTTGTTTCGGGTTTGACCTGTTGTGAACTTAACTAGTACGGCATATATCGGACTTGGACGGTGCACATGCTGGACCCTGGCTAACCGGGTTACCTCCATGCAGACGATGTGTACGTCCGTGTCACTGGTTAACATTAATATGCATGTTATATGCTGTATGGAAATGAGTAGCATGTGATCTTCGTAAATGTTTTTCTGTAGCAAGCTGCATATAGGCGCAGTCCGCATTATCGCAATAATTTCATAATCTGAAAGTTTCAAACCTCCTAGTCCAAGCCTCGCACGTGGCAAGTTTGCTGATATCACATTATTCTAATTCGTTTCAAATGCTTTTGAAGATGTTGCATCAATTAATCCGGCATTGCCTGGTCGAACGCGCACTATAATTGACATAAAAAGTACTGAAAGGAAAGGTAGCTCTAAACAGCAATCAGAAGAAACGAAAGCACATCATATTGCGAAAAAATTAATGTCAGCCTGAGATAATGGAATACGATAGGCGACACATATCGAAGAGGAAAGAAGGAAGAGGGAAAACCACGACGTGACAATAAAGAAACAAACAAAAACAAACAAAAACAGAAACTTTTAGAAAACAGCTGTTCCTAGCATTGAAAAGGAAAATGGTGCCAACCATGCACTGTTTTGACGAAAAGTATTAACGGTACCTCAAATTTGCATTTGCACAGTAGCTATTTTGTTTGTTTAATTGCAAGGCAGAGCAGTTTATGCTAAGCCGTAACCCTATTTATTGCGTACAATGCCTCAGAAAGGTTAACCGGTTAATATCTGTTGTGTTTAATAAGCTGGATTCCCGGATTTCTATATCGTGTTTTGTGTGTATTGTGTTTTGTTCTTACAGAAGGCCAGTGTAACATGTGTCATGCGTCAGTGTAATGGTAGTTCCCATAGACACATTCTACCGTCTGCTAACTAATCCACAGAAATTATTTTTTTGAGCTCCTACTGTATAACCGACAGGAATCAGGCTGCTTGTAAGTAAGAGGCTGTTCTGAAATGTAGGCCCTTGATGTGTATCTTTTGTCGTGACTCTCTTTATGTCTTTCACTGAGAGAAATTAGATTCTTTTACAGCAAACGCTGGAAACGAACGCCATTTGCTGTTGCAGACCATTACTTTCTCATAGATAGTGTGGCCTAGTTTTGCGAGGGATTTTAGTTACTAAGCGTCTCACATGTAGGCCCAACCCCTAATGCCCTATTTCGTACACCAACGACTGTGTTTGGTTGACTGAAGAAGCTAAAGACGGTATAAGAACTTTCAGGCTTTGTATTCTTTTTTTCAATCCACCGCACTCAACAAGAAATCATCCATGCCATCTCTGAATTACACTTGCATTCCTAGGCGTAATCTTAGGCTTTATGATTGTTATGCAAATTTACTTTCATTGAGATTACATACCATGCTATAATGCCATGGGGTCTATGCTAATACAGTACTTACAGTTACTGCTGCAATGGATATGTAACTTTGTATGCCATGCGTCCTTGTAACAGTTGTTGTTGTATACATGCTCAGCAACCGGGGCAGCCATGTTTTTCAACATGGTTTGTAGTTACTGTAGGGGACGGGTGTGTAGCCTAGTGAGAATGTATTGACTTATCATATTGCATTTAAGCATGTTTATACATTACATCACTTTGAATTTTGACTGGCAATATTAATTGATTGCTAATGTTGTTTATTAACTTTGCACTTGTATTTCAAGTACTAGCCTACTACTGTACTTTAATAGTACTTAGATATTGCGGAAGCCATCAGTTGAAACAGTAGTTTTAAAAGTTGCATTGGGAACTTTTGAACTAGTAGTAATATGCCACATGTAGTCTATTTTTGATGTCGTTCAAGTTATTTTCACTCTACATTTATGTTCGTTCATCCTAGTTTTCTTGTACAGACACAACTTTAAGCTTTTAAGCTAAACAGTATTTGAACATTGTATACTTCTAAAAGTAAAAGCTTCATTTTCTTTGGCAGTTAGCCAAGTTGTTTTAATACTTAGCCTATCACAATAGCCTATTTGGTTGATGAACTTGGTTTAGTCTAGTCGGAGAAGTATAAAAAGTATATAAAGTAAGAATCTTTTTTAGAGAAAATTCCTGGCAGATTTTGAGGAGGATCCGACTGGAATTAATATTCTGCTAGATAATGTAGTTGGACCACACATGTTGCATATATATAGATGTACACCTACCCTGAGCTGTACAGTATAATTCTGTGTGATGGTTGACATATTTTTTGATAATTTCTTTGTTTTTAACACATCCTAGAGCCGTCTGTCATCCACAAATGGATTTGTTCTCAGATTTGCCAGCTCCATGTAAGTATCAAATTACGATTAATTTTTATGGTTGAGATAAATTTGAAACAGGTTTTGTATCCACAATATCTTGTCAATTGTCATCAAATAGATGCATGGTAGCAGAGAAACAGCACAGCAGTCCTTGATTGTTTCTTGTAACAAAACAGTTCTTGGTCACCTGGGAAATTTCTGTCCAAATATAATAGTCACCATTATCAGTTTCAATTGTGGAACATCCATCAATATGTTGGTATTGTTCAAATACTTGAAGAAGTAAT
This sequence comes from Apostichopus californicus, assembly GCA_020650975.1. Taxonomy (NCBI): domain Eukaryota; kingdom Metazoa; phylum Echinodermata; class Holothuroidea; order Aspidochirotida; family Stichopodidae; genus Apostichopus; species Apostichopus californicus. Next base: position 21,274 of record JAIPMN010005997.1, read on the forward strand.
GAAAGAAATCCAACCTGCCTTATATGTTTTGCTTAAATCAACCTTGAACCTGATCATGTCATTGGGCAAAAAGCTTCATCTCAATTGCCTCTCTCCACCCAGGGGTTAAATGGGTACCTGTGAGGTAACTTGTCATTGGGCGCAGTATATAACTGCAGCCACCTGGAGGGATTGTCTCTGGGACAGGTTATCTTTGACCAGGGGTAATATAACGTCTGTAAAGCGCTTGGAGACCTATTGCTGGTATAAAGCGCTACTGTATATAAAAGTGGAATATTATTATTATTATTATGATCCATTCCCTTTCCAAGGGACTTGTGATACTGACTGGACATGTTGCGTCGTCATGATCATACGGTTACAGTCTGGATGTATTAGGGGACTGGGGTTCTAAGTGGTTCAAGTTGTTTCTCATGCCCGAGCTCAATCTTGTGTGACTTTTTCTTAAGAATTATATGGCCTAAACTAAAGTTTGTTCTGAGAAAATGCTCCATCAGTTTGTCAAAGCCGAAGCTCTGTGTATTTGAAAGGCTTAGTTGGTTACAAATTAAATTTAGATGGAACTTTGACAGGTGTTTGCATTGAGATCTTTCCTTTCCTTTCTCAGCCAAAGAATCTGATGGTGTTAAACCTGCCGACCAGGAGAATGTTACTGGTAACAAAAGGAAAGCTGACGAAGAAATATTGGAATCGCCATCAAAGAAACAAGCAAAGGAACAAAGTAAGGAAACTTTAGGCATTTTTTCCAAACTTACAATGTTATATATTTTTGTTAGCCTGTTTGTATCGCACAAAACAGAATGTGTATTTTCTGTAACTGGGGCCAGGCTGTGGCACGACTTGCCGTCTTCGGTAACTAATCAATCCACATTTCTTTCAAGAAAGCTCTGAAGACAGTTCTCTTTAATGAGGCCTTTAAGTAATCCTCTTTTTTTCTTTTTTCTGTCTTGTTGCTATTTTGTTCATTGTTATGTTTTATTTTTTCCTTGTAAAGCGCCATAGAAATATTGTTTTAGTTATGGCGCTATATAAATGCCTTACATATAATTTTGTTTAGGTTGATCGCTGAAGTACATAACTGCTGTTAATCTTTTATGAAGTAAAGAGGCAGAATATTTTCTTCATCCAAAGGTATCAGGTGATTATCAGATGGAAAGTGGAAATTAGTTGCTAACCTTAAATGTTTAATACCTGATCACATTGCTGTCTGAAATGGGTATGGAGAAACCAAATTTTTATATGTAGACGAATCCAAAGTATAAAGATCTGTGCAAGTCAGACATACATGGCGGTAGTAAATCTCAAATTTCCCAATTAAACATTATTATAATAATAAAGCCCTTAGAATCTGCCTTAACATCCCTAGCTACATCGCTATTAGTAAGCTCCTTGAAGCAGCAAACTCTTTACCACTTTTTGACCAACTAGATATCTCAAACAAAAAATCCTTGAAAAACACCCTCTTTCTTGACCCCCTAATCCATGACTTCTTGCTTAAATACTCAGTTCACAAAACCTACGCAAAAAATCTATTTGATTGACAGTTAGTGCCACAGTTTAGTGCCAATTAGTGCCAATCGTCAAAGTTGCTGTTATTTTTTCTCTTGAGCAATAGGAAAAATAATGGACAACAGAATAAGAACCCACCTAGATAGCAATAACCTCTTTAATACCTCTCAATCCAGTTTCTGAACAAATAAATCTACAATAAACCCACAAAAGGCATTCAATAAAGCCTGGCTTAATGGAGTACAAATTATTCAAATTCAACCTCCCAGTAAATATCACCAGGCTCCTTTCTTCTTATTTAAGTAACCGGTTTATGCAAATTAAGTACAATTCCATCCTTTCCGATCCTTTCATTCTAGAAGCTGGTACTCCCCAAGGCCCAGTACTAAGTCCTCTACTATATTCTTAGTATGTAAACGACCTACCCACCAATAAAGTCAGTACTTCAAAAATTAACCAATTCGCTGACGATATAGCCATTTGGAACACATGTAAAACAGTCACAAATGCATAAAGTTATCTATAAAACTAAATTAATATAATAGAAGAGTGGTGTTACCAGTGGCGAATAAAAATAAACCCAATCACGGCTGGTGGCCCCTAAGCCCTATAGAAAACTAGGAACCCGGTGGCTCGAGTGCTTGTGAGCTACAGCACAGCCACCTGGAGGGTTCTGAATGCTCCTTCTCTTAAAAGTTCTCCAGCCAGGGCAGGGGCAGCCTTCCACCTCCACTTCGGCCTTACCACAATCTTTCATTTTATTACTTATCCCCCCCCCCAAAAAAAAAAGAAAAAGCGGCTCGTCTTATACACACACTCTTTCCTTTCTGCTTAGCATTCCTTTTTGTTACATAGATAGCTTCCCAAGTTCTGCAGTTCGATCAGATTACACACACTTTTCACACTACGTAAAAAATTAATCTAAAAAGTTCCCTAGATACATTAGATTTTTTTAACTGGGAGGAGGCTTCAGCCCTGGCAGAGGAAGGGAGGCCCCTCCATCACTCTTTTAAAGCTTCCAAATTTTGTGTGCTGCTTGTCTTCCTCCCTCTCCGTTTCTACAAATTGCTATTGTCTGTAATTACCTAAAAGTTTTAATTAACCTGACATGGCTAAATATGTCTTCAGTCATCCTTTGCCCATATAGTCTTAATTGCAAGTCATAGCAGAGTGGTCATTCTGGCATAGAATTAGTCCCCCTTCAACGAGTGATTGTTCTCTCATGCTATCACTGTGAACACTCCACCCTCCCCCTACCCCCCCTCCCCCTTCTCCCTACACTAGCTTTCGGTTTTAGTTCTACTGTTACCTTGTATCATTGCTGATAAGTCTGTTTTATTATTGAGCCATGCAGTGTTTGTGTTTTCCCGGTAGAATCCAAGTGGAAATGTTTGAAAGGTTTCCTGGCTGAGAGGCAGGGAGAGCGCGAGGAGATGCAGGATGCCCACGTTATCATCAATGATTTGACAGAGCTGTTTATCAACAGACCATCCTTTGTGTAGGTTCCTTTTATCTGATCTTTGTTTTCAAATCACTTTTAAAGTATTGTTCATCAAATTTTAAAATATGAGTTGATTTTAATCAGAAACTTTAGTAAAAAATAGGGTTTCTGTCACTTCCAAGTCTGTAAACTATTCCGGATTTAATTCTCGGGGGAAATTCATTATATAACCAGTGCCATTCTGATATGAATTTCTCATTCAGCATCTATATTGACTTCTTGGATGGTCCCTCAACTTGATCTAAAATAAAATAAAACAGTCACAATTGCCTATTGGATGGCTGCCAGATTTTAAAAGCAAAGTTCAAGCTAGCTATCAATAATGTTAATTACAGCTGAGACTGGAGGCTTGAATTACCTCATAGCTAAGTACCACCAATGTGCCTAAACTTGTCCAACCCCTCTCCTTTCCCCTGTCCCTCACACATTATACATTTATCATCATTAGCTGAGGCAATATGCTTTATAAATGAGTTCATGCATAGCTAAGTGACTATTGCTCTAACAAGCAACTAAAAACCCAATTTCCTGCTCTCCCCCCCCCCCCACTATTGAAAATAGTTTTAAGAAAAGAAACTAGTCCCTTATTTTACGGTATTAACCACTGATTGAGCACATTTAACTTTACAACCCCTAACTATATCTCTTTTTATTATTTTGTTAATCTGTTGACAAAAAGGTTAGCTTACTATGCAGTGTTGTTTGTCTGTTTATTGAATTATCTGTTGACAGTGAACGGTTACCTTACTGAAGAAGATCCTGCTAGGATCAAAACATCAGGCCAACTTACTTTTACACATTCTCTTACACAGGCTCTCTAGTGGATAAGCAGTGTGCTAAAAGTTTTATTTTATTTTGGTTAACTTACTATGCAGTTTTGTTTGTTGACAGTGAGAGGTTAGCTTACTATGCTATGTTGTTTGTTTATTGATTTATCTGTTGATAGTGAACGGTTAGCTTACTATGCAGTGTTCGACGGTCACAGCGGAGCTAGAGCTGCCAAACACGCCGCCAAATGTCTTCATGAAAATATCAAGAAGATGTTTCCCAGTACCAAGAAAGAAACCTGGGAGAAAGATGTCAAAAGGTGTTTCATAGAGGCTTTTAAATCCACTGATGAAGATTTCTTGAAAGCAGCTAGTGCCCAGTAAGTAATCCTCTGTTATGCTATAACTTGTCTATGGATAGCATCTCAGCCATTTTGGCTATTAATTTGGCTATTCATACTTAGGATAGCTATGCCACATTATTCAGGTAGGTGATGCCTATTGTTGTTTGAGGTCAAATTTCCTCATAAACACAATATATCAGTAAAGGAATCTTGCACAGATCTCATACTTTGTAAGTAAATGTATCATATTGAGTAGAAGAAACCAATTTGTTTTTATGGAGGTGGACAGTCATTTGATATCAACATTTTTCCTTCTCTGGTTGTCATGGTTGCATGTCTAGTTAACTTAACTGACTAATTAAGTTATAGTTTTCGTAATTTACATGCATTAACATCATAGTGTGTGTCAACTTCCTTTTCAGCATCCTTCCATGGATTGGATGCCATTAAATTCTGTGTTGTTTCAGTGCTCTTTCTCTGGTGCCATTTCAAGGGGGACAAAATCCCTTTAAGTATCTTTAAAAGTGTTTTCAAATGCTATTCCTGTTGTTTTTGGATAAATTTCTTTCTCTTCTCTTATATTCTTATATTCAGTCTGGAAGCTTCTAAGATTTTGACAAAGCTACACTAGGAAAATGGCTAATGTTACTAGGAAATGAATCAGGACTGATGATTAAGATAACTCCCTTCCCAAGCTAACATCTTAAACCAAACCAGGAGAAACAGTCTTAGTCTCTGGAATCCCGGCTGAAATTACCCAAAGACCCACTAGCCTTGGCCAGACTCATTAAGAAAGCCAAACCCATCACCCTATTTGCCTCGATCAGAAACCTGACAAACTCTTATATAGAAATTACACCAGGTAACCCAGAATCAACCAATTAAATCATTAAATCTGTAATATCTCCCACATGGAATAAAATGTTTCTTTGCTGTGTAGGGTATTTGTTTATGACAGTTTTCTTTATCACAGACTATAGCAACAATAATATTGGAAGATGACCCTCAATGAATTTCAGCCATAAACACAATGGAAATGATGTCTTCACCATCCTCTGTAGGAGTATGGGATATTTTCAATTTCTCTCTACTTTTCTATGTACATACATACATGTTCTTACAGAATATTTCTTTGAAACTATTTTCTTTCCCAGGAAGCCAGCATGGAAGGATGGTTCCACAGCTGTGTGTGTAATGGCTGTCAATGATACGCTGTACATTGCCAATGTTGGAGACAGCAGGGTGAGTAGCCACAGATTATGACAAATCTTGACTAGTTTTGAGAACTTTTCTAAGGCTTTTATTCAGAGTATAGCTGGATCTTTTCTGTTTGGTTTTCTTTTTTTCAATTAAAGTCAGGTGCTTATTCTCAATTGTTGGTTAAATTGCAGGGACAGACCAAGCAAAAATAATTGGATTTCAGAACAAATCGATCTAATCTAGTCTTGGACCCAAATTAAAGTTTATATTATAAAATCTTGCATGTATTTAATGGATCAAATTGTGAAGTAACTTTACCAGTGAATATTAATCGACCAATGAGTGTGCTACAGGGGAACAGGTGGATGGTAAAGGGGTAACAACTTTGAGGGGTACAGGGGTGTATCTTTAAAATGGAAGGGGTCATTTAAGCCAACTTCAATTTAAGGGACTGTGTGGGGGGGGGGTCCTCCCCCACAGAGACGTTAAAAGATTAGATGTGAATGGTGCATTCTGAGGGATACCATTTAACTACTTTGACTTTTGTTTGTGGGTTTGATAACCTGGGGTATGTGTTTGTCTGGAATTTTCTGTCTTTGGCTTTGTAGTTACATTTGATAGTTCCTCTGGAATGCCCCTTTAAAGCTAAAGAGTTGATGACATCTGCTCCTCAGTACAGGAATAAATGGTAATGTTAATCCATTGCCTTAAAAATTTTAACAAACTCAACCCAAACATGTTCTTGGGAATTTTCTTGGATTATGCTCATATTTTTAATGTAGATATTAAACATGTCATTTTAGATTTGTGTTGCATTTGAGGAACCTAATGTTATGTGTACTAAAGTACAAAATTTCCAGTCACTTATTAATTGAAAGAGTCATTTTTCAAAGATTTTTTCTCATGGAAAGCAACCTTGACTGATCGCAGTGTTTTTCTAAAAAATGTTCTTCGGAATTTTCTTGGATTACGCTCAAATTTGTAATGTAGATATTAAACATGTCATTTTAGATTTGTGTTGCATTTGAGGAGCTGACCTAATTGTTATATGTACTAAAGTACAAAGTCCAGTCACTTATTAATTGAAAGAGTAATTTCTCAAAGATGTGTTCTCATGGATAGCAACCTAGATTGATGGCAGTGTCTGTTTAATGGTCAACAAATGATCCAAATAAATTTTGTGCCTAAAGTCATCCTTTAAGGCAGCATTTTGTCAATTTGGTAAATTGATAAATTAGGTCCTAAAGCTCCCATTTCCAATTTATTAGATCGACTAGACAAATTTCTTCCAAGTTGGGATGCAGCAGATATCAAATCTGTTATTTAGCCAAATCTTAGAGCCATCTCAAGTATCAGCCTGACATTGTGCAAACGATTACTTCTAAAATGTTTGGGCATCAAACTTTTATAACAATGGTTATCACTAATTACTGGCTAAGTTATGCTAATGAGGAAAATACCTCTAAAAACCCATCTTTAGCTGGATTATCTGAAAATACTGTTTTTGAGAAGTATTTCTCTGACAAGACAAACTTGCTAGATATTTGTCAAATAAATGTAAAACATGTAAATAGTTCTGATGGATCCAGGCATAGCTTTTACCTGTGTTTGAGTTGACCTGAAACTGAACAACTATAAATGATTTATTCTGCTTATGAGATACAGATATGGGTGTAGTATATCACCGAGGACTGGGCAGAAATTGTTAATGGCGACTGTGTTTGCTGACCAGAACACTACAGTGATTACGACATACCAGTAAATCAGGAAGGGGTACAAGATGGGCCTGTGAAAAGCGTTATGCCCCCCGAAAGGGTAACATTAAGGGGTACTTTAATTACTGGTTGTAGCTAGATTTCTTCTCTCTGTTGTCTCTTTGTTGTCTCTCAAGGCGATGATATGTCGATACAACCCGGACGAGAAGAAGCATCATTTTATTCCACTCAGCAAAGAGCACAATCCTATCCAGTACGAAGAGAGAATGAGAATACAGAAGTCTGGTGGATATGTCAGGTATTTGTATTTTATTTGATTTATTTTCCAATAAAAATAACGCACAAATTCATGAGACTGTAAAGCATGACAAATTAAATTGACAAAAAACTGTGCTATAGATTCTAAAACTACTGTTTGAATAAACAGCTGTCTAGGATACAGATGAATTTTTGAAAAGTGTTATTTTAAATTCTGGACATGTGTCATGACTTTTGATTGGTGAATTTATGTTTACTATCATTGCAGATCAAAAAAATACATTGCTTGTGTAGCAGTGCTATATTTGATCAATGCTCAGTACTTGAGTACCTGGATTGCAGGTACTTGGGTACCTGTTTAGCAAGTATTAAGTACTTGAGTACCTGGTTTGCAGGTACTCAGTACTTGGGTACCTGTTTAGCAAGTATTAAGTACTTGAGTACCTGGTTTGTAGGTACTCGGTACTTGGGTACCTGTTTAGCAAGTATTAAGTACTTGAGTACATTTTTTGCAAGTACTCGGTACTTGCACTCAATGTAATGTACTCTGGTGTTAAAGCACTCCTAATTATCATTCATTACCTTTACTTGGATGGTGAAATGCAAGGAGAACTGGCACGGGCCACAGGGTTACCCAGAGAGACGCTCAACCAGTGGGTGACTCACCCAGTACCCGAAATGGGAAAGGAGAACCACACAGGAATGGTCCCAGCCACAGTAGGTCCGGTTCACGGTCCCCAAGTGGCCATAGAAGTAGAAAGAGAATCGTCAGCCCTCGTCAGATAGGTACCGTAGGGGGAAGAGCAGATACGGGTCCCCCATATGTAGACAAGACCATATCGTCAGATGGCAAATAGATATCGCAGGGCAAAGAGAAGAAACCAGTCCCCCAGATGGCAACAGATACTGTAGGGCAAAGAGATTATACCAGTCCCCAGATGTAGACAAGATGAAGAGCCAGTTTGGCAGGCTCAGCAAACAAGTTTATTATAGACAGCTTCTGGAGAGAGAGAAGGGAAGAGAAACAATAAATAGAAAAAGAGACAGAAAAGGAAAGAATGGCAGCGTGTCCACAGGGCCTGCGGTGATGGACACTGGTCCCGCAAAGACCTTCACAGATGAGGGGGACACCCTAGATTGCAGAGCATCAGTGGCACCCTAAGGTCTGGAAGACTATGTACATTGTATGACACAAGTTCAGAATGCTACACTCTGAAGAATATGGAGGAGATCCCCTGGGGGGGGGGGACATTGTTTTCTCCAGAGTTAGTGTCCAGAGTTAGTCAGACGTTCCTGAGGTTTTGAAGAACCTGTGGAACGGGTGAAAAATCTGGCACAAGTGTTGAAGCTAACATCCACCAACCATACCAGTAGATGCATCCTGCTTCGACAAGTTTGAGGCTATTGCTGTGTTTAAAGGAGATGGACGTCCTTTTCTATGATGGCAGACAGAGCGCCATCAGGGTCCAGGAGGACATGTGGGAGAGTCTATATAGACATCCAGTGAGCCCTGAGGAGGCCGAGGAGAAGTTGCAGGCTGAACAAGGGTAGTTGTCCACCCAAGTGTTCAAGGACTCTGCATTGTGGAAACTAGAATAAATCCTGATGTTCCAGCATTAAGTCACATCAGTGCTGATGCTGGTTGCAGAGATACTAATGAGATATCACTAGCAGCTACCATGGGACGAGACAGCAATGTCAAATACCAAGGTAGACCAACTCCTATTGCTCTTGGGCCCAATATCCAGGTTATCATACGACCAGTTCTCTAGGGTCGCTTACAAATCCATTGCCTCGAGACGAGAGATTGTAGTTTCGGCAATCAGATGGCCATCAATTGCAGCTTAGACTAGAATGCTTGCCTATCCCTTCCCAGTAGTTTTCTTAATCACTGATAACTTCCCAACAGGAAGAAGTGAAGGGTCGAGAGACTTGATTCAAGTCTGACTACAGATCAACGGAATGAAGTAGTCCTGACCCTACAGGCCAAGAAAGACAAGACCTCCAGAGGGACACCGAAGGTATCATCGAGGGGTAGATCAGGCTGATCTAGCCGAGGTCCAGTACCATGGTCAGGTGCCAGAGGAGCCAACAACAGTGCATCTTCTAATACCAGACCTGACGGTGACCTCTAGCAGGCCAACTTTCATCGTCAAGTCCTAGGGCTGCCCATCTCACCTCAGCAACACCAAAGATGGAGGAGGGGTTCAAGGTAGAGTTTACCTCCTGTCTGCCTGTCAGGGAGGGGGGGACAAGAGGTACACCAATATGCAAAGATCCCATTCAAAGACTTGCATGTGAGGGGGAAATTTTGTTGTCACTACAAGAACAGGCAGAAGTTGAGGCACTATAGAAGACTGGACCACTCTTCTGTATGGCTTCCCATACAAAATTTGAAATCCCTCGATGAAAACCAAACATTTCTGCATGGAAACTTTAACACTAATATGTTCTATTACTCTGAAAGGGCATGCAAGCATCGAGCATCGACCTCAAAGACAAATACTTGCACATTGCAATACACCACAAACATTGATGCTACTTGGCATGCCAGTAGAAAAGCAAACATCAATTCAAGGTGCTACCTTTTGGTCAACTTCAACGTCCCCACAGGTTTTCACCAGAGTCACAGGAGCAGTCCCTCAGAACAAAGGTAATATTTGGTCGTCTACCTCAACGATTTGCTGGTCATAGGAGAATTGGGATGGCACACAAAGGGCAACATTGAGAAACCCCTGCAGGTGCTGCAGTCATACGGTTGAGATTTAGGTTATAAAAACTCAAACCTCATCCGGGCACAGTGGATATAGTGATCCTAACCTTTCAGAGGCAGGGTACTTCAAGAGAATCCTGACGGTGGCTACATTGATGATGGAAATTTTGTCACAACTAAAGGGCGCAGCAGTATTCTGTCTCAGTGTGCTGGGACTGTATGATGGACTCTGGATGTGACCATTACATACTGCTAAACTTTATCAATCAGAAAGTGGTGGACATGGAGGGACTTCTCCCTCACCTTCAATGGTGGTCCACTACAGAATAATGGCAATGGGTTCATTTCAACCTGAATCTCCCAATGACTTCCATAATGATAGATGCATCCCTGACGGGTTATGGGACCCTCATTGGCATGACTGGACAGTGCAAAGAACATGGTCCCTTATGGAGAGGATATGGCACATAAATAGTCAAGAGATGTTGGATGTAAATCAGACGCTGGAAGTCTTTCTTCTACAAGTAAGAAATTCAAATGTGAAAAAACTCCAGGAAGCTTTGTCAGCTGACAAGGAGATTGGTTAATGCAGTGTTAGGAATCGACCATGTGTCCGGGGCATACCATATCGAGGGAAAGAAAAATGTCATAGCAGATGCCCTGTCGAGAGGGAACTTCTAACTATTGGTGTCTCTCCCAGGCAACCTGCGAGATGGTATTCGAGATCCTGGGAGGCTGTTGATAGATCCATTTGCCATCCCCCCTCCCCCCCCCGCCCCAGAAAGCCAAGCTGCTGGTGTTCTACATGAGATGGTTCTGTCCAAGGGCACATCACACAGATGTACTGTCATTCCAGTGGGATTTTATGGAGGCCTATGCTTTCCCACCACTAGGAAAGATCAGACTGTCCTGAGTTCGGGTAACTCTTCCAGCCCTGCTCTGACCATGCAGACGATGGTTAAGGGAATTCTTCAGATACCGATGGAGGACCCTCCAGACACCCCTCACCTGCTGTCACAGAAAAGACAAACTTTGTTACATCCAGACATCATCAGGGGGCCAACTACGTGAAAATTATCAGGACTTCCTTCAGACAGAATGTCCTTTCAGAATCAGTTGCCACGATGACGGCCCACACACAGAGAAACTCCAAGATGGACACTATTATACAATCCCAGACTACAAAGAGTTTGAGAGTGGTGAAGGCACCATCACGAAGTTTGTCATCAGCAGTACGAGCCTTGACATCCCATCCCTATGAGCAGGTGCACTCATTACAGTATCTTCAGCTAGGAGATGAAATGGAGTCCATGCATTTGTCAACCAAACCTAACCATACTAGATTTGGGAACCATAGATTTATAGCCAAGAACCGGGCCCTGTCCTTTCTACCATGGAACATTTACATCCCAGAGATTAAAACCATGTCCTTGATTGTCAGGGATAAGTTCTGGTGCCCAGTTAGAGCAATTAAAGTGGTACCTGAATAAGAACTCCCTCTTTGAGGGCTCCTAAGGATACGTTGTCCAGATGGTTAACGGGAGTCTTGATGCTAGGAGAAGGACTTAGTGGAGGCATGATTACATTCTCTGAGGGTACTATATAGGGTGCTATTTATTTTGTTGGTGGTTTGGTGGTGCAGCATTTATTCTTGTTAGCTAAGCTTGTTGCTAAGGATGACAGATATAGCAATTTGTAATATTGGATATGTGTCAGATTGCTAGCGTAGGGTTAATGGTGCAACACAACGCACCATAAAAATGATTAATATTCATCAAAAAGTGGTTTAAGAAAAAAAGGAACCAATTCATGAATCAGAGAAACAGGCTTTGGTATAGCTCATCCCGTTATTATTTCTTTTCCCGTTTTTGTTCAGGGATGGACGGCTGATGGGTATCTTAGAAGTGTCTCGTTCCCTAGGCGACGGCCGCTTTAAACATTGTGGTGTCGTCTGCCTGCCGGACGTCAAGAAGTGTCAGCTGACCGACCATGACCGTTATATTTTGCTCTCCTGCGACGGATTATGGACAAACTTTGAGCCTTCTACAGCCTTGGAGTTTGTCCAGAAGATAATTAATGTGAGTAGCCTTACTCTTGGCTGGTTATAGTTCAAACAGTCTCCATGCAATGTTGTATATAAGTAAATAAACAGCAGAAAAAGCTGGAACACCATAATAAACAATCGTAGAAGAGCAAAGATATTATTGGCTGCTGGAAGGGGATTTGGATGAGTGGTCTTAAAAGGAGTTTGTGGTGGATTAAGCTGGATGATTAGGAACAATTGCTGGGAAATTTTCTGCACCTTCATGTCAAAAGCCCACATCCTTGTAGCATTTTGTATGGTGCAGATGTGAATTTTTCAAATTTTGTGATTTTTGCATCTGGCAACAATTAAGTGAACGATGTCATACAAAGGGTTATTGAGCTGTAAATATATTTTCTCGTTTATCCCAAGAGGAAAATAATATCTCTACAAAACAAGATGCATTTTGATGAAGTTCGCTAACTACAGAGTACATCGACAGCTAAGCAAACATACCCAATGTATCAGGTTTTCAAGGATTGAATTGAAGATTAATATAGCTAAAGTTACCAAAAATATTTGATGTGATACCATCACAGATGCTCTTCTGTGATTCAATTCCTGGATTTAGAGAAGGTTCTGTCGTTCAAACTAGATCACAATCAACCATATCTTGAGTTAAGGCCCGGTCACACTACAGCGATATTTTATCGGAATACGGTCCAATTTTTCCGATTTTAGGCCGAAGAGTGAGGTTTGTGGTAGTGAATGTAATGAATGCAGTGGAATATTCGAATACCTAGACCAAATCTGAGAGGTTCTGGAACGGACTACATTCTGAAAGTGACGTCACATCAAAAAACGATAAAAATCGGAAGAGAAATCGGATAGCTATCCGCTAAAAGGAAACGGATCCATATCAAAAGTTAGGAGAGGGCTATTCCACATCGGAATGGCTCAACAGATAGCAAATCAGGTCCTTTATCACTGTGGTTAGAAGACCCGAACGAAAAAACTGGCGGTTTCGATTCCTCTGGGAAAATCGGATAGTATTCCGATAAAAAATCGGTATAGTGTGACCGGGCCTTTAGGAAGAGATATCGAGAGGGGGATTTCAAACTAGCAATGTGGAGTACTTTCTGGTCAATATAAGATTTGGATTATCCTCTCTTAGTTTAGCATTCACCGTTAGTCCCTACTCAGCCTGAGGTAACCAGACATCCCTACTTCTGAGGACAGTCCCTGGATTTCATGTCCTGTTCCCCTTCTCCCTATCCCGGATATAATATGTCCTTGGATTTTAAATACTGGCACAGGAATATACCAGAATACTTTAAAAGACTCTGAATAAATTCAATTTTACTTGTTTGGCATCTGATCTCAGAACAGCTTGAATGTAAGCTCTGAGTAGGACTATAAGTGTGAAGTTCATTCATAAAGGTGTAACCCAGTAGAATGGTCCACCCCCCCCCCCCTCCTCCCACTCATTCATGAAGGCAACCCAGCTCATTGAATAATTTCATAGACTGTAATCCAATGGAAAATATCATTTGTACTGTGTCTGTCTTGGATCTCAATGAAAGGAAATGACATCTGTTGGAATTGCAGTGGTTGGCATAGTAATGGGGGTCTTAGAATGGTCCAACCCCCCCCCCCCTCCCACTCGTTCATTTAGGCAACCCAGCTCATTTGAATAATTTCATAGACTGAATTCCAATGGAAAATATCATTTGTACTGTGTCTGTCTTGAATCCCAATGAAAGGAAATGACATCTGTTGGAATTGCAGTGGTTGGCATAGTAATGGAGGTCCTAGAATGGTCCAACCACCCCCCCCCCCCTCTCCCTCATTCATAAAGGCAACCCAGCTCATTGGATAATTTCATAGACTGTAATCTGTAAATTTCAATTGTGCTGTGTCTGTCTTGGATCTGAATAAAAGAAAATGACATCTGTATTAGATTCCAGTGGTTGGTGTGGTAATGGATGTTCTAGAATGGTCCAACTTCCCCCTCCCTCCCCTCCCCCACCCCCCCAAAAAAAGGTAGATCATCCTAAATGGTAATCTCTTGAAACCACCCTAATATGTAAAGACCACTATTTGAAGTTTTCTATGGCCAAGTACCCCTGTTAGTTGCATAATTTAGTCAGCTCAATGAGTAACCCACAAACTTTACTGAAAATATTATTGTGTTCAGTATACCACAAAGTATCAGAATTGATCAAATGTAGTTGCACAGCTCAAATAGTAAACCAATAAAATTTCATTATACCGCCAAGTGTCACAATCAGGAATGACCTAAGCCAGGAATATTTTAACGTGAGATACTGTGGTTTTAGATATGTATATCTATGATTATAGCATAATATCTTGAGATTTCTGGACAGTCTGTCATTCACTTGTGATGATGTCACTGCCTTGACTATTCCTCTTCTTTACCAAACAGGACGGAGAGACTCCCTCAGATGAAAAATTTGAGGTAGCTTGCAACAAACTTGCATCAGAGGCGGTCAGAAGGGGGAGTTCAGATAATGTCACAGTCATACTGGTGAGGATATCGCATAGGTGACAGGATGTGACATAGTGGCGAGGATATCACAAAGGTGACGGGATGTGACTAAACCCGGTGAGAATATATCTCAAAGGTGACAGTTCTACTGGTGAGATGTCACGATGGTGACAGAATATGACTGTGATCCTGGCGTCAAGATGTGACAGTTCTATTGTGAGATGTCACAAATGTGACATGATATGAAAGCTATCCTGCGGAGGATGTCACAGGTGACAGAATGTGACAGACGATATCTTGATATGTACTTACACTGTACCTACTTCTCAGAAAGTGGTTTAGTTTATATATTGACCGTGACAGTATCATGTATGTGAGCTATCGTTAGATGGACTGTTTAAGTGGTAGACAGACTTACTATAACAGTGATGTATGTGACATTAATATCGATGAGAATGTCGTGTACGTCCACCGTTCAGCTCGTGTTGATATGTTCGACGAGATTGTTTCTGCTAGATCAGCTACAAGTAAACAGACAACAGTATAGTATTTTACTGTGGTGGTTGTTTAAAAAATACCACCAGAGAGAAGATAGGCCCTCAGTGTTGGAATCAGTTTTATCTCTGTTAAACTAATAACGACATGAATAATGGAAAGAGGGAAGTTTAACCCATTCAGTCTAAGATATGGTGTGAATGACAACATTAAGTTTGGCATTCTAAATATTTGATCTATTTTCAACATTCATAAATAGGTCATTCCAACTCAAATCCCAAAATATTTGAGTATGTTGTAGTTCAACCTCTTTTACAAATTACCAAATTGATTGCATGCTTAGAAAAAACCTGAAAAAAGCATATTCTGAAAATTTCAGTTGCATTGCTTCAAACTTGGCCGATTTTATCACATTTTGAAATTCCGCAATTTGTCGCAACTACATGGCATTTTCTTGATTTTTGAGGTTTGATTTCTCAGCAATTAAACATCCTACTACCTACTACCTAGTTTGGTGTAGTTGTATTTTTGGATGTGTGCAAGATTATTTCTAGTACCACTGTAGACTCTGAGAAATCAACCTGTAAATGTTGAAAGTTTACCAATCATGGTGGCTGGACTTGCTAGCTAGCGTAGACATCATAAAATGCATGCACAAACAGCAAAAACAAAACAAAAGTTAAGGATTTAAAATAGTCAGCTTTAAAATTTCACCCTTGGATGCCCTGTTTTTAGTACAAGGTCTTCATGTTAATAGTTATTGAACAATGGCTTAACTTATACAATAAGGCCTGAACAGAGGGACTGACTCCATCAAAGAATCCTCTGTAATATTTCACTTACGATCAAATCAGCTTCTAAATTTCTGGCAAATATAAAATGCCTCTTTCCCCATCTTTAACAGCTTCAACCATTTTATTTTTAGAAGAACAGTCTAGGTAACATCTTTGCAGGTGAATAACATGTAAAATGTCTTGAAAACTTTTCTAGATGTAACCTGAAAAACTGTCTCCAAAAGTATGCATTTCACTGTACCATAACGTAAAAACTGTTACATTTCTGGCAAAATTCAACTTTTAAAATAGGTTAGCTTATTGTTATATGAAAATCTGATAGTTTTCCCCAAATTCTATTTGCTCGAGTCGCTAGTATTTAATCTAGTCTAGCTATCTATTCATCATATCCATTATGGGTTTGTCTGATAGAACCATGTGTACGTATAGTTGAATATACAAATAACGGTCATTTTACCTTAGTAAACAACATGGTCTAGAGTAAACATTTTGATATATTCTTAACCTGCTTAATCATATCATAAATCATTCTTCTGACAACAGAACTTTCAATATTTCCACTTTAACCGAGAATTTCGTAAAATACATGAATCGAAAGGGTGCAGACGCTCAGATGATCTGCCTTCTTTTTCTGACGTTGGTCAGCATCAATGTGTCAGTCACTTAAACAATGACCCAATCATATCAATTTATTAAGTTTCCATGATCTCAAAGTTGCCCTGAGGCACATCAAGATAAAGGTTTAGAGGTGTAAGGTATATCTATATCAATTTTCATTCAGTAAGTCATACAATTTATGAGACCAGATTTTCAATAAACAGAAAGTAAGTTATCAGGCTTACTGACTCCACTGGAGCCCTCCATTCCTCTTGCTCTGTTTTTGTAATTGTCTGTTAATGCCCCAAAATGATCCCTGTTGCACGATATTATATCCAAATGAACTAGAAAATGCTGCTTGAAGGTTTCTTCAATGGATGATAAAACAGTTTAAGTTTGCTTACGGAACCAGGATTATATTAAAACCAGCATTGGCAGTAAAAATGACACCAGTGTGTAATTGGACCACTGATTAATCCCTATTTATAAGCCTTAGGAATTATAGAATTATGAGTTTTCAATATACTTTCAAAAGATTTTTGGAAAGCACTGCCCCTATGCATATGTTAATGATGTGTGTAATAATATGATATATGTTAATCATGATTAGCATCTTGCAATAAGTGTTGAGTATAACCAAATCTGGTAGTGTCATCCGTGTATTGGTCTAAGCTTCAGATTCATGTTTATTATTGTTTCAAGTTAATTAAAAATCCAGTATAAATAAATGAAAGAACATATTTATAAATAGAATATGAAAACAACAGTTAAGAGTTATAAAGCTTGAAATTGCATGTACTATATCTACAAATAATAAATCAAAAGTAAATAAATTAATTAAAGTAGGTTTTGTGGAACAACACCCTGAATAAATATGGCAGCCCTATTAACCAAAGAATTTTTGATATGTCACAGTTTGGAATTTTGGCTTAATTGTCCTATTTCTCAAATTATAATTAGTCTGTTGAAGAAGTGACTTAAGCTTGTTATGGAGTGGGTGTTTCTCGTCTCTGAATTTTATAAGAAAGCCTTTTAAAATCTCTCATGGCTGCATTGTTATAACTTGGTTAAGGGTGTTAACATCTAGGCAAAAATTTGGCACAGTAACACACAAAGAGGCTCTAATTCTTTTCTGATCATTTACAAGTAAAACATGGTACCAGTTAGGAACAGCGTTTATAATATGAGGTAAAATAAAGCTATTATTACGTCTAACTTAAAATATGGCACAATAATAGATAAAGTAGAAATGATGTAATAAACCCTCTTTAAACTTCTGGAAATATTACACGTAAAATGAAGCTTTTTGTCTATACACACACCTAAATACATCATCTGTTCAGTACGGCTAACTTCGGCACCCTCAATCTCTAATACTCTCTATCTCAAATAGAGATAATATTCAAATATAACTCTTTGTAACAGTTGCTCGGGGAACAGTACTTCATGTGCTGGAACTGGGAATCTAACATCATAGATATTGTAATAGGTTCAAGCCCCTGTACTATAAGCTTTCTCTTCCACTGAGATTCAAATATTAAATATAAAACAATAGTTCTAGTGGCACAGTGGTTACTTCTCTAGACTGGGAATCCAACCCTGTTGAGTTCAATTCCTAGTAGATCATTTTCCTTTTCTCTTGTTTTTTTCTTTCAAAGTCCTTGCATTCTGAGGTTTAAATATTAGAAACGAAGATTATATCTCAACAGTTCTTGTGGCACAGTGGTTAGTGCTCTGGACTGGGAATCTGAAAATCCTGGGTTCAATCCCTGGTCTTGACAGCAAAAGCAATTCCTGAATGATCATTTTCCTTTTTCCTCTTGTTCTTTCAAAGTCCTTGCATTCTGAGGTTTAAATATTAGAAACGAAGATTATATCTCAACAGTTCTTGTGGCACAGTGGTTAGTGCTCTGGACTGGGAATCTGAAAATCCTGGGTTCAATCCCTGGTCTTGACAGCAAAAGCAATTCCTGAATGATCATTTTCCTTTTTCTCTTGTTCTTTCAAAGTACTTGCATTCTGAGGTTTAAATATAAGAAACGAAGATTATATCTCAACAGTTCTTGTGGCACAGTGGTTAGTGCTCTGGACTGGGAATCTGAAAATCATGGGTTCAATCCCTGGTCTGGACAGCAAAAGCAAAAGCTGTTCTCTCATTAGAGGCCAAACAAGGTGGGTATTATTTTAATTTTAATTTTCTGTCCTTATAGGCTGGTTAGGAAGTATAAAGGGAAAAACGAAAACATATGTAGTAGGAGCCGAAATGGTGCAGTGGATGATCTTCCGAGATCTGATCGCTGGTTCATCGGTTCAAACCCCTCTGAAGCCAGGCAAAAGGAAAGCTTCTGGGGAGTGTTGGAGGTCCTCAATCAGGACTGAAGATGCTTCTCGGGAGTCCCTACGGTGTCTGTGGGAGTGTTAGAGGTCCATCAGGACTGATGACACTCCCAGGGAGGGGAGTCCAGACGGTGGTGGTCTGGACAGTGGTGGGAGTACCGCCCGAGGAGGGGTGCACCAGAGGTGGAGGTGCACCGGAGAGGAGGGTACACCGGAGGAGGGGTGCACAGAGGTGGCGGTGCACGGAAGGAGGAGAAACATGAGAGACAGCATGTGAGGACATCTAATTTTATTGAATTCACAGGTCAAACAAGGATAGGATCTTTAAGTATTTCTTCAAAAAAAAATTCCAGTAGCCCCCTCTTTTGGTTCAGTGGTAAATTTGTTGGATTCTTGATCCAAAGGTCCCTGGTTCAAGCCCAGCACAGAGTGATTTCCAAGTTGGCAAAAGGAGCATTTTAGTAATACACCTACTGGTAGGTATATAACATCTGTTCCTTTTGCTCAACTTGAAAATCACTTCTGCTGGGCTTGGTTTAGGAAACCCAACAGACTGCCACAAAACTCCTTGCCAAAGAAACATATTTTCTACACAAGTGTATTTAAAACAAATAGATCACATGGTGAGGTGTTTACACAAATTTAGGGGGTTTGAAATTGCAACCAAACATGTGCATTTCTAAAATTGGAACATTTTGGGATCTGAAAATATACATATCAGGGATGTGCCCAGGATTTCCTGAGTGCCGGGTATACTGATCGCCGTCCTGGGGGAGGGGTCTAAGGGGGAGGAGTTGTCCCCCTCCCCTTTGAAATTGTTTTTGATTTTTGAATGTGCTCAGATGCCAAATGCTGGCACTTGTGTAGCTTTTTAAGCTGGTTTTTTGGGTGACATATAATGTTAGGAATGTCGGGATTTTAGATGAAAATAGTGCTGGGCGGTAATTTTTAGTGCTGGGCGGGGCCGCCCGGCGTGGGCACATCCCTGACATATATTAATCTATGTAGGCCTACTTCCATGTGATCTATTATGATTTACATACACTTGTGTACAAAACATGTCTTTAGGAGTGATGTTCAGATGTTATCATGCTATCCCTGGTGTACAATGCTGTCGGACTGACTGTGTGCTCACAGAACAGTAACCAATAATTTCACTTGAAGATCGGGGGAGTTCATGACATGGGGATAATATGGCTTGGATATACCACAAAGAGGGTCATCTCACATCAATTTTAAGTTTTGACAAAGTGACAAAATAGTTCACCATAGTTCATGGCAAATTGGAACTTTTGAATAGAATGTATTATTGACACCTGACTGTCTGTAAACTAAGGTGTCCAATAATTTATAAATTGTTTGGGAATGAGGCCAATATTTCAGAAAACAACTAATTAGCAAAGTTTTGGTTTTTCTTTCCCCCTTTCCCTCTCAAGCAGTAAACTTAATGCGAGTAGATATTATTACAGCTCATATGAAATGAACTTTGTGTGTTTGATTGTACAGCAGAATACACCAGTAACACCATAATGACATCACAACATGTAGCATCATACTAATAATAAACACTTATAGAAATGGTGTCTCT
>JAIPMN010005998.1:0-10898 GCA_020650975.1 Apostichopus californicus
CAATATTTGAAACAAATTGACGCCCCCTGTCTACCGCAATTAATGGTCACTCGAAACCATATTCCTGAACCGTTTTTTTCCTTCATAAAAGGCAATCGAGCAACTGAAACTCGTATATCTCATATTCATGATGAAAATAACCGTCATATCTTAGTTAGAAGTTATGATGCGTAGGTAATAGTTTTAGTTATGATTTTATTTTCGGGGTGAAAGTGCCTGAGGAGAAACTATCACAAAAATAAACAAAAATGGATGCCTCGGGAGAAATAATTTATGTTTCTACAAATCGTTTTATATTTCCACCGTTTTCAAAATGAAGCATTTATCGTTACTTCGGTTAAGCTGCACTTAAGACCGGCGTCTATTGGTATATGCGTATACGATACAGGTGCGTATCCAGGGGGGGGCGTTAGGGGCGCGCGCCCCCGGGTAAGAAAAAGAGGAGAGAAAAAAAAGAGAAGAAAAGGGGAAAAAAGAGGGGGGAAAAGAGGAGGAAGGAAGGGAAAAGAAAAGAAAAAGAAGAGAGAAAAAGAAGAAAAGGAGTGAGTAAAAGAAAAACGCCAAGACACCGGGAAGAGAAAGAGGAACATTGACATCATTACAGCGCTGATCCCTATTATATACACAGGGTAGCCAGTGACGGATCAATGATTTCGGAAGGGGCGTGTGCCTCACCCGACCCCTTACACCGACAACTCCATTTTTGACGTTTCCATTTCTCCTCGCTCACTAATGATCTATGGTCTATCATAACGCGTGTGTGTGTATATACACCTAACACAATTGTAGAATTGTGCTATGAAACCAATTGTGGCTGGTCTCGAACTCGACCGTGTCGTCGGGGAACATGACGCATTTCGGGAAGGGGACGACCGCCCCCCCCCCCCCCTTCAGCATGTTTCTTTATGATATCGCTAGTAATTTCAAAAATAGAAAATGTTTAGATGCAACTAACAAGGCCTTGGAAGTGTCATTTCCAGCGATCTGGGGGGCATTTTCGGCCAAAATGTTCTCGTACGCTTCGCGCCAACTCATGGTGGCGCTACGCTTAGATAATTTGCCAAGGGAGGCAAATTCCTCGCTACGCGCCTGTACGAATTTGTAAAGCAAACAGCAGATATCACATCATACCAGTGAGCATGAAAATGGCGTTCCAGGATGAACAGCCTCAAAACTGCCCGACTTGCCCGAAAAAAAATAACCAAAATTTTCGCGCGCTCCGCGCGCGTTCAACATGTTAATGTCAATATCATATAAGCAAGCTTCGGTTATTACATCGCATGCCATCGTGTACCGTACGGTCCGTCCAAGTTGCGCAGTATACCGCGGGATGCTAATGTAAACAACGAAATGTCTTATGCAGATGGAGAAAAAGCATGGAGTTCCAATTTTGTCATAACTCTCTTTTACATTAGTAATGGCGAATTAGGGGCTGCAGCCCCCCCCCCCGCCTCCTACGCCTATGTGTGTAGTGTTCGGATTCGGAAATATCTGCTATTTTTTCATTTCCTTCAACGAAGTTTTACAATAGAAGTTTTAATATTTCTACACCAATAAATTAACTGTATCTGAATTTTCGAAAATTTCCTGACCAACATTCTTCATCACAATTCCCTCTACTCGTGCAATTTTGACCGCTCTGTTAGGGCTTGAAGGAGGTTTTTCTATATTGGTTGTCCATAGATGACATTTTGTGTAACATTAAGGGTATGTTTTCAAGTGAGTTTATTCACGAGAAATGTGAATTTTCAAATTCTGAACAAATAATTGGCTTAAAACCTTCAAAAGTGGGGCTGTCGGGTATTGTGGGCCGTTACGTAGTATTACCTACAAAAGCAATGATCCACAGGACATGCGATGAGGTCGAACATGATGTGTGACTAGTGAAAATCTTCAAAAAGGTTATGGATGGGAAAAAAACTATTGGGAAATACTTGGTTCTCAGGCAAAAAGTGTACATCTGGTTGGTCATTTTCAAGCCCGAGAAGTGCCATTTCCGGTGACCGGGGGGGTATCAAAACCAGAAATTTTCTTGTACGCTACGCGCCAACCGATGGTGGCGCTCCGCTTAGATAGTAATTCGCGCCCCCCCGGGTTAGAAAATCCTGGATACGCCCCTGCGATAATGCAATTTTACACACAACTTGAACGTTTCAAACGCATTCATTTAACAATTCTTGCACCAAGATATATCTATGATCTCATATCTCATTCAACCAATGTAAACTTCCGCCCATTGAATAAACTTCTTCTCAAATCAGGACCTCTATGTAAAATATCTTTTACGGCGACAGAGCGTTTACATCACCGAAGCTTTGAAATACTTTGCCTTTCAATATTCGCAACACTCTCAATAACTAACTTCAAATCTAAACTCGAAACTTATTATTGAATTATTTTTTTCGGTCTTCTCTATATGAATGTGCAACCTACTTAACATAACGCATGTTTGCGCAAGCGCACAACTAAGATCCCGATGTTAACATTCGTGGCCGAGAGATGTTCAATGTTACATCGAATTGTTCTTGTTCAGTCACATCTCTAGGTAAGATCGTCTTTAAATCCTACCATTTGCTTACATTAAGCACTTCTAAGCCGGATAAATGTTTTGAGATCTTAAATATGTTGGTTTTATTCGTAGATGACCTGTTGTTAAGTAGCAAATAAGTAGGAGATAAACGGTCCATCTGTATCGTTTGTGAAAGTAATAACCACTTGCACTACATACTTAGTTCAACCGGGGAGTTGTTATGGAAACTCCCTGGTTCAACACGCTTTGGTTATCAGTGTACTGTGTGTATGACTGAGTAGCGTGATAACTACATCGTCATTACAGTACATCGTCATTTCAGTATTGACAATGTTGACACGTTATTTTCCGTCAGGAATTGTAAGCTTTTTTATGAGGTAAATGGACATGGGATGAAGTACTACAGTTGTTTGACAGTTGATATTAATGAATTATGTTTTTTTAGAGTTCCGGTACGACACATGAGCTACCATTTTGAAGATGTTTATGGGTGTAGCATTTGTTGATGCTTGATTGAAGTGAATAGCTCAAAGGTTAGCGAGGTTAGCTGCGGGGGATCATTGTGAGGGACGTCACGATTGATGTCGCAATAGGGGATTTCACCGCATTGCACCGCATTGTATTGCTACTGTAGTGTATATAGTTGAATTGCGTTCTTCTGTGTGTTCGTTTAGACCTTAGTGAAGTTAATGTGTATTCGCTTGATAATAAGGAAAGCTATATATGTAATAATTAGTTCTGACAAACTGTAAATTAGGTGGAATCACCAACAAAGTTCTGGAATTAGATCTTTAGTAAGATGCCTAAGATAAATAAGATGTTAATTAAAGATACATGAGATGACTAAGGAGAGCAAGTTACTGTGAACATATATGATCCGGTATACACTGAAATAAACATAAACTTGCATTATTGTCAGTGTTCTACGTTACATCTAGTTATTTTTGTTCTCTCTCCTCTAGCTACTCAACAAGGGTGTATTTGTTTAGCGGTCCGACGTAACAAGTAATAACTACGATAATGTTGATACTTTCTCGTTTTCGGCAGGAACAACATTGCGTAAAACAAATATAAACAATAATATGCTATAATCATCGTGATTATAGCTGATAGCTTTTTGGTTCCTTGCTTTTGCTAAAGGAACCTATGTAGTCAGGTTGGCGTGTGTATGTGTGTCTGTGTGTGCATCTGTGACACTTGCTTGGGTACGCTCTATCTCAATAGGGAAAGTTGGATTGATGCCAAACTTGGACTATAGATCCGCTATATGGAGAAGGTGTGCCCTATTGTTTTTGGTGCCCACAAAGGTCACCAAAGGTCAGTTATGGTCCAAAAAAGGAAAATATTAAAACTGCAATAACTCCCAGTGCCAATGTGCGACAAGGTTGATATTTTAGGACAAGTTTTGAACTGGTTAGGGGAACATTTTCAAACTTAACATTCATGTGATCCAATGTCACCAAAGGTCAATTAATGATAAAAAACTAGTATTTTTGCGATAACTTGAGAACGAAATATCTGTTAGGGTTGAGAGTTGCTTCAATGTAATCCAATTGTCGACCCGCATCTGGCTGACCCTTGACCTCAATTTGACCTCTGGTGACCTTTAAGTGTTTTGGGGATTTTTACAGTTTCGATGCTATTTTCAGATGTCAAAGGTAGCTTCTGATCATAAATGTCTATAGGTTGACCCCTGCGTGACCTTCGCGTGCGAAGTTACATGGGGTCAAAGTTTTCGGTCAGAGTTAGGATGGCTGTACAGACTTGTCATGTTGTTTTTTGGAATCAGGAGATCAAACTACATCTGAAACCAAGGTCAAAAGGTCAAAGGTCACATTAGAGAAAACATGCTTATTTTGGGAGAAAACGGGCGAAAGAGAAAATATTTGGTTTTGATGCTAGATTTGGATATCAAAGTTACCTTCCGTTAAAAATGTCAATGGGTTGACCCCAGGTAACCTTTGTGTGTGAAGTTATACGAGGTCAAAGTTCATTTTCAGACATTTAATGCAATAACTCCCAGTACCAAGGTGTGACACAATTGATATTGTAGGACAAGTTGCGACTGGTATAGGGGAATATAATCAAACTTAACGATCATGTGATCCGAGGTCACCAAAGGTCAATTAATGTTAAAACACTAGTTTTTTGGGGGGAGAAAATGGGCAAAGAAAAAAATGTTTGAATTTTATAGTTTTGATGCTATATTCACGTCTCACCGATCAAAAATGTCAATGGGTTGACCCCAGGTGACCTTTGTGTGTGAAGTTATACGAGGTCAAAGTTAATTTTCAGACATGTAATGCAATAACTCCCAGTGCCAAGGTGTGACACGGTTGATATTTTGGGACAAGTTGCGAATGGTATAGGGGAATATTTTCAAACATAACGGTCATGTGATCGGAGGTCACCAAAGGTCAATTAATGTTAAAAATCTAATATTTTTTTTGGAAGGGGTGGGGAGAAAATGGGCAAAGGCAAAAATGTTTGAAGTTTTATAGTTTTGATGCTATATTCACGTCTCACGGGAAGTTATACAAGTTCAAAGTTAATTTTCAGACATTTAATGCAATTAACTTCCAGTGTCAAGGTCTGACACGATTGATATTTTGGGACAAGTTGTGAATGGGGTGGTGGAACATTTTCAAACTTAAAGGTCATGTGATATGAGGTCACCAATGTTATCATATTTGTTGACCCGCTTGTAGGTGACCTTATATTTATTACATTTTCAACGTCATATTCAGATCTCAAAAGTGCCTTCCGATCAAAAATCCGATCACAATTTGTGATCACAAAAGTGTTGGCTATAGTGTTGGTTACTTTATGGGTACATGTAGGACCACAATTACTTGGACTATTTGAGCCCAATCTTGCTATGATAATATTATGTGTATTGCCATATACCCCTACGCAAGGAACCACAGTGCCCTTGGGCTCTTGTTAAGATTTCATTTTGTGAAATTCCTCTTTCATCCTATCTTAGTGCTTCCAATCCTAATTCATTGTCCATCTCCTCTACCGGCAATATATATAGCTATCAAACATAATAACAATTGTGTTAATTGTAGGAAACATGTTTAATAATATGCAATTGATCATCGACGAATCAATAACAACAGGCAACTAACTTGACTATTTTGCCCACATATCATTCAGCGAGGATTTTACTTCTCTATGGAATTCGACGCAGTTACCGAGTCAAACTTACTTTATCTTAGGTGACTTCAATATTAATCTATGCAACTATACGGATGTGACAAAAATGTTTCTGGATTACTGTGTACAGCTGTTCGTTAATGTCATGTATATCCCTAGCCTACAATAATTTCTGATACTTCTACGCTAATTGATATCATATTATGTAATGATGAAAGTTTAAATAATATTTCAGGAATGTTAATTTCTGTCGTCACTAATCATCTTCATGTATACTATAATGTTATCAATTGCAAAGCACAATCCAGTGCTTACAATGAAATAAATATCACCAAACGTAATTCTCCTGCTCATAAGATGCTCAGCTATATTAATGAGGTACGCAATGTTAATTGAGACGAATTATATGACTTTACAGTTATTAATGGCGCTTATAATTATTTCATTAATGCCATTAAGGATTTCTGTGGCAATAATTATCCACTTAAATGTCACACAAATAAGAGTTCTCAGAAAGTCGTGCCATGGATAACTTCCGGTATTCTTTGTCCCGCAACTACAAAAGAAGAAGAAAAAAATACGTACTACAAATCATTAATTCACAACCGCACTCCTTCAAATCAGCTTAAATACATCATCTACAATACAAGCTGGCAACCAGTATTTGTGTAGCAAATAAATCTAACTTAACAAACAGTTTCTGTGCATACATGACTGACCTAAAGAAAACTCGGGAAGTTATTAAGGAAATCATTGGCAAAACCAACGGATTCTGCCCGGGTTAATCAACCCTTTTACATGTAATGATACTGGCATTGAAAATGACATTGAGGTCGCAAAGCTTTTTGTAATGATTACATCTGTTATATTGATCAAACTCTTGCTGACAAAATTCTGTATTTATAACATTAAACGAATAACAGAAACTAACCAGGGGAGTTTGAACAATGAAAAATAACAAAGAAATTTGTAGTGAGAGCTGGATTTGAACCAGAGGTCACGTTTCGAAAACCGTTATAGCCATACATGTTTTTGCTATTTTCAAAGAATTCATTTTGTGATATTCCTCTTTCATCCTATCTTAGTGTTTCCAATCCTAATTCATTTTCCATCTCCTCTACCGGCAATATATATAGCTATCAAACATAATAACAGTGTTAATCTTCGGAAACATGTTTTCTAATATGCAATTGATCACTGAACACATCACACATCAATAACGACAGGCAACTAACTTGACTATTTTGCCCATATATCAATAGCATAGTGATCAATGACGTATGTAATCACCTATGTAAATAATATGTGGACTGTCCATACCTAGTCGGCATGTCAGCACTACAGGCATTTTAGGAATGTCTCTCATCAACAAGATCATTGCACATGTGTGCATATGTCACAACAATAATGGTTGAACATGTATATACATACATGGTATACACAAACAATACACAAACAATAAATCAATAGGTTCTTGATGAGTCTAACTACTCTCTAAATATATTGGTGTCAGATTATTGACACTGTTGTAGTGTTATTATTTTCTAACCCCATATGGCATTGCCAATGACACCACGTGGTATCAGTTTCTTATTCGCAAACATCTATCCTCAGTCTTACACAGTCTGACACCACAGTGGTGTCATATGAAAGGGCGTGTCTTAGCCTGGCGATGTTTTCATTGGCTATTCATTTTCGCGCTGCCAACATTAACAAATTATTTGGAGCGCGCACGTATGTATAGCGTACGTACGTACGTACAGTGTACTATACTATCGTACTAGTACGTATAGTCGCACCATATCCATAACTTAACATCAAGTGATTCAAATCATGGACGAATTGGCAGAACAATTCCTTAAGAAGCATGGCTGCGGCGACGAATTGGTTGACGTATTCAAAGGTACTGTATAATATCGCCAATGGTAAATATATGTCCGGCGTCTTTTGCAGGTAGGTCTATGCTATATCGTATATGAATGTCATCCAAAATTCGAGTAGGCCCTCAGGCCTAGGCTACTTAACTAGCCCAGGCCTATCGTATGCTAGGCGGCTAGGCCCCAACACTACAGTTAGGCTAGGACTAACTCAGTAACAAGTTAATGCTCGGCCTAGGCTACATCATACATTGTACAGCATACACTAGCGCTAGCCTATGCGTAATTTTTTATCCGACTTTAAAAAGTACATAAATTTGGACAGACTAGGCCTAACCAAAAAACAAGATAATATGATAGGCTAATATTAAAACTAAGAACCGAAAAATAAGGTCCGGGGGCGGCGCCCATACTGGAAAGTATGACATTTCACACAAAGATCTTTGGCGTATGGCAATGTACACCAATAAACTTTAGCGTGGCGTACAAGATAAGCCATCTGGATAAGATAAGCAAGATAATTATTGTGTACTGTATAAGTGTAGGCCCTAGGATTTTCAGGGTTGTCCGCTGCATACCTTAATTGAACCTATACATTCTTTTGCTTGGGATGATACTAGGCGCCCAGTCATAATAATATCATTAGCTTGTTGTAGGCCTAATAGACAATGTGTTCGTAAGTGCGCAATTAGGGGTTCAGCCAACGCAACAAAGTTGGTAGGCCTATTTGGAGTGAAACTGTTGGCGCATTACAGAGTTGGTGTTTTAGCCGGCGTAAAAACAAGTTTTGTATACTCATTTTTTTTTGGTGCATTTCTTTGGCGTACCATGAACACACTAAAGCAAGGAACCAAAAAGAGGGGTAGGCCGTAGGAGACCTAATTGATGATTTGACAACAACATATTTGAGGCTGATTTTTGAGCTACTCAGCTATCATATTAGTCCTGAAAATAGGCGTTGCCCACTTATCCCCCACAAGGGGCACTTGGACCCAACGCTGTGACATGACAGAGGCTAGAACTGTGAC
The DNA here is from genome assembly GCA_020650975.1 of Apostichopus californicus. Classification (NCBI taxonomy): domain Eukaryota; kingdom Metazoa; phylum Echinodermata; class Holothuroidea; order Aspidochirotida; family Stichopodidae; genus Apostichopus; species Apostichopus californicus. The sequence goes on from JAIPMN010005998.1 coordinate 8,595, forward strand.
ATGACAGAATGTAGAATAGAGGGAAGCAGTAGTATATATTTTTAAAATGACAATAATTCAAGATATACAACATGTATCACTTAGGCAGAGGGGGGTGTATAATTCTGCTCAAGTATGGAGTTTCAGTACCTCAAAATATAGGTCTTGAACATTTTTCAGTTATGAGCTTTTTGTGTTTCAGGATTTGACATGAAGATGTAATATCCAACTAGCCTCTTGAAGTCCACGGGCTTCTGCAGGCTTCAAGGAATGCATTTTTTATTTATCTCCTGGCATGTGGAAGGTTTTTACTGTGAAAAGGTGTGACAGGGGGTAGTTCTAATAAAGGCAGCAGTAGCAGGGATTTTTAAAACTACAACAATAATTCAAGATATATGTAACACTTAGGCACAGGGGGTATATGCTTCTAGGAATGCATTTTCTATTTTTATCTTCATAGAAAGTTTTAACTGTGACATGACAGAGGGTAGAATAGAGGGAAGCAGTAGTATATATTTTTAAAATGACAATAATTCAAGATATACAACATGTATCACTTAGGCAGAGGGGGGTGTATAATTCTGCTCAAGTATGGAGTTTCCGTACCTCAAAATATAGGTCTTGAACAATTTTCAGTTATGAGCTTTTTGTGTTTCAGGATTTGACATGAAGATGTAATATCCAACTAGCCTCTTGAAGTCCCCGGGCTTCTGCAGGCTTCAAGGAATGCATTTTTTATTCATCTCCTGGCATGTGGAAGGTTTTTACTGTGAAAAGGTGTGACAGGGGGTAGTTCTAATAAAGGCAGCAGTAGCAGGGATTTTTAAAACTACAACAAGAATTCAAGATATATGTAACACTTAGGCAGAGTACTGTAGGCTCTAGGGGTGCATTCGTGGCCATCTCTGTTTTACATGATCAACCAGGATTTTCTTGTTCTACACATCAAGGGCTTTCAGAAAAACATTGGTGATGATCAATCTGAAAAAAATCCTAGAACAAAAATAACTGAGAATACCAATAAAGCAAGTGGTAATTTAGATTAATTCTATATATTGGTTATTAATAAAGGAATGTTGTAAGAGGACATAACATGAATGCTCACAAGGAAAGAACCTCATTCAATATATGCATTTTAATTGTATTATCTGTTTTCAGATTGAATGGATGAAGTTCCACCCACCCGTGTCAAGAAAACCGCCCCAAACATAAAAAGTTCATGAAAGAAACTTTTCCGTACAGAAGGGGGTTGATTGAGTCGTCTCAGCCTGCATTTTTGGAGATATTGCGTATATGTCCCAGGTTCCAGGATATGCAACAGCTGGTGAGATGATGTTAATGTGTAATTAGTGATATTCTGTCATAAACTGTTTTAAAAAATGTAAGAAATAGTTATTGCAGATTGAGCTTGCTTATAAAGTTGGCTTTCTTTTGATAGCATGGGCTTATGCCGTTTCCCAAAAAATAAGGTTTAGTTTGGAATATCTGAGAAAGTTGTTTTGACACTAATAAATGTTAAATGACATCTATCACAAATCATGGAACCTAGTTTAATAAGAATCATGCAAGAGACATGAGATCTTGCATTATTAACATGTGACTTGATTTTATTTTTAAGCATACAGAGACAGATAACTTTCAAAAAGTGGAAAAGGTAAGAACTTGCTATCCATGAGGCTAAAAAAACAAGTCACAGAGCCTCCAAATCAGTGTTGTAGTATGCATCATTGGGCCACAATTGTATGTGAAAATGTTACAAGATATAGTGATCTATTAACCCTTCATAGTCTGACCTGTTATCCTCGACCCAGGCTGAAGGCATTAACGCTTAGATAAATTACTAAAATCAGTGCCAATACGAATGTAATGTATTTTTTACTAAACTTTGCCAATTTAAATGAGACACAAAGGGCTCTCACAATATTTCTCTTCATTAAATTTTAGGATTCAACCTTTTTACATGTATTCTCCAATTGTCGCTTCTGTTTATGAGCCATTAAGTAAAACATCTATTATTATACGTCTGACCAACTTACTCAGTGGCGTGGCCAGGGGTGGCATGGGGGGGGCACATGCCCTCCCCCAACAAAATTGTGCCTCTCCAGGTGCCCCCAGCCCCCGATGAGATTTGGAGTGTTAAAAATATACTAAAATTAAAAAATTTTGAACATTAAGTTACTTCAAGTTGCAAAATATAGCACCAGGTTGCATTCAAGGACCCTCAATTTATCAAAAAATTCTCAAAGGGCAGAGGGCCCTCCCCCAGCACAGCATTCACAAATAAACATTGTGCCCCCCCCCTAATTAGGTGTTGTTCCCCCCCCC
>JAIPMN010005999.1:0-23171 GCA_020650975.1 Apostichopus californicus
AGTCAAAATACATCATGAGGTCGCAATTACCCATACATCTGTGATACACCATGCAATAGGAAACTACTCATGTCAAAAATTGTTCAGTTAGCTCGTAAATCTACGTGACCATTTGATGCCATTAACAACTTCAACACAGAGGTTAAATTTGCCTAGATACATTTGCTATGATAGTGTGGTAGTGATATTCATTTTTGAAGGGTAACACTGGCAGTCAATTACCATGTCTAGATCATAAAACTAAATTCTATAAGATGCTGATATCTCTGTGTGATACCTGTTGTGACACTTCTGCTGAAAAGCCTGTATAATTACACCCTGTCAGAACAAGGAAATGTTATCCGTGCTCTTACCACACATTGTCATTGTTTTTTAATTTATTTTTTTATTTTATATTTCTTGAAAGTAGCTCTTTATTTGCTAGACTACTTTCTGTTACAGATGAATACTCAGCAACCTCTTAAATGCTGTATTTTATTTCAACTGGTTAAATTTAAAATCCTGGAATTGCTTTTGCAGCCAATCTGGAAGAACTTAGAAATCAAGAAGAAGACGAGAGAGAGAATTTTCACGTTCATCTGGAAGAGTTGAAGGAGAAGAAGCAGGAGAAGTTGGAATTAGTTGACGAAGAAGATAAAAGCTTTACAGAACTCAAGAGAACTGTGGCGTCAGATGCCATTAGCAGCCGTTCAGGAAAGCCTCTTATGCCACGGGTAAGCATATCAGTGTCTGGATCCGTTGATGATATCGTACTGGTATACATTAACCATCCCTGTCAACCTCTGCTTCCCAGACTTTTTCCTTCACAAACCCATATATTTATTTCCCTGGGCTATCTGCAACCCATATATTTCTAAAGAGTATGATCACTCAATATCTTCTCCCTGGTGGTTGATATTTTAACTGAACATGGACTGATTTGATTATAATTGATTACACATGGACTGATTTGATGGAAGTTGATTGCACATTGACTGATTTGATTAACAATTGTTTGCCCATTGACTGATTTGATTGCCGTTGATTGCACATCGACTGATTTGATTGCCGTTAATTGCACATTGACTGATTTGATTACAATTGATTGCACATTGACTGATAACCATTACAAACTAGCGCTAGCAACCCATGTGCATTTTCAGCGACCAATGATGCCACTCGTGGAGAATTTTCACTGCATGTATAGGCCCTATATGCAGAAACCACGACGACTGTCTCTGCAATAGAGGTAAATTAAGTGAAAGTGTGTCATGTTCCACTGAACCATTGATGTGTATTTGTGCAGACGAGGTGCCCGTTAATACATATATTTCTTGGTAATTCTAATTTCCTACCATCAACCATCACGGGGTTGCCCCCCTTAAGAAAAATCTTGCCCCCCTAACAATAGAATGCTGGCTACGCCACTGTTTCGTACAGAAGTTAAGTGTTGTATAATGAGGTTACCAACTTACCATCATCCTAATTACTGTAGTTGATACTTGCTGATGGCGCTGACCAGTGTCAGATATGTCAAAACCATATAATATCCTTCCAATTTTTGCAAAATCCATCTCGTGCAGGAAGTGGAGATGTACATCGGCAACGAATTGAGGAAAGAAGATGAGGTGAAGTTAGTCCGTTTAGAGAACATCAAGCTTAAAAACCGACTGAAGAAGAGAGAGCAACAGCTGAAGGCCAAAGAAGAATTGGCAGAGGGGCTCCACCTGATTGATTTCGAACAGCTGAAGATCGAGAACCAGACGTACAACGAGAAAATTGAAGAGAGGAATGAGGTAAGAAATGATAAAAGATGATAAAAAATGATAAAAAATGAAAAGATATAAATAAAATCAAAAATAGAAAAACTGACTGAGATATGTTACAAAATCGAAAAGAGCAAACCTTTTAAAATTAAGTCAAATTGTTAAATTATATGTTTCTAATAATAATATATATCTATATAGTTGCAAAATTAAAGTCATATATAGACATATATGGCGATGCGAGGTCTGGCGATATAACTGCAATTGCTATAGTAGCAGCTTTAAAGAGTCTGTCATAGTGACACAGAAATAATCTACTAGATATGCTAAAGTAGGCAGAACATTGTTGAAAGATTTAATGGACTATTTGGTGAAGCTACAAGATGCATCTTTGTGATGGTATCCCTTTAATTATCTCATCTCTCTCCATATAATGCATAGGGAGATGAGATATTGTACTTCACCCCACATCAGAAATGTGTGGAAGTTTGTGAGCGAGTGAGCAAGAAAGTGTGTTGCAAACTCCTCCTAGACCATAAGTCTAATCAAGTTCAAACTTGGTGGGTAGATGACTGACAATGCAAACTTGTGCCTGGATGATTTGATAACGTTGTATGTAAATGGGTCCCATACCCTGTCAAAAATTATGTGCATAGATCACATCATCAAACTGAGCTGTCTTGATCAAACACATTACATTGTAAAAAAATCTGACAAAAACCTGAAAAGTTATTCAGCTCGGAATATGGTGATATTAATTGCATAACAGCGCTTTTGCTTACAAAAGAGAGTGGATGAGTTCCACAGTATATCATATGCTGGCAGCAGCAGTGACAAATGAAACAATATATTTTTACTCCTTGATCGTAAGTTCGATCACGTTCACTCGTGGTGGGTTGGTGCCTGACCATGTACTGTAAACTCGTGCGTGGGTGATTGGTGCTGTCATAGGTCAAAGATCAAATACCCAAATACTGTTTGTAGCCATTTCTGCTTGTCTCTATGTTGGAAAAAGTCATTAAACCACAAGATATGTGGAGAATATTGGGACAAATTATAAAATAGTACTTATGTAGTTGTTAAGGGTCGAGGTCAAAGTAGTTCCATTCCATCAAAGAATGAGATTTGCAACTCCATGGATTGCCATCTTGCAACTCAAATCACAAGCTTGTTTTGACTTGGTCTTGCTTCTCAACATATTTAGTCACACAGAGAACAGTGCAGTACACTGGTGTAGTCAAACACACATTTTGTGTCAAAGTTGATTCCAAATCCCTTTTATCCCTACTCTCTGCAGGAGCTGTTAAAGCTACGAAAGAAGATAACCAGCACAGTGCAAGTCCTGACTCATGTAAAGGAAAAACTTCAGTTTGTTCAAGCCGAAAATCAGGTGCAGAAAACCTCATTAAGAGAGGTGGAGGCCTATGTTGCCCAGGTAACATATTCTTCTTCTTCTTCTTCTTTTTCATAGTCATATTTTGTTTGCATGTAGTTAATACTACTATGAAAAAGTGTTTGTGTGAAGAAAAAAAAATAGAATCATTTACTAAGTTGCTAATTAATATTCATTTGGTAGAAAACTCAAAGAAGAGTGTCTTGACCAATATAGTTTGATCAAGCATAGATCATATTTTGAGTTTTAAGTCTATCAATTTTTCTTAAAACTTTAAAACGCAATGATTATGAATTATACATTCCATTTATGAGTACAGACAAGAAAAATCCTCTCAAACTTGCTTCAATCAGTAGCATAACACCAGTGGATTAGGGGACTAAGCCCTATGCCTCTGGAGCCTTAGATTGCACACAGCCCGGTGCATTCAAAAGTGATGAGGTTACTGGATTAATTAAACTATCTTCACTCAGAATGTGTCAATGGAAAGAAAGGAAAATCTTGTTGCCAGTGAGTTGGTCCAGGGTTCCTTTAGGGGCTTTTTCAAACTTGCTTTAGGGTCCCCCCTCCCAACTAATCCTTGGTCCTTCAGGTGGTTCCTCTGCTATATATAGATATGTTCTGTTTAAGTAGGCCATAGGAATCTTGTTGTCAGATGGTGAATCATGCTTTTTAAAAAAAAAATTTAAAACCACTGATCATGTATCCTGCCCCTAGAAACGGGATCTGCTCTCAAGAACAAAGAGGGCTCGTGATTCTCTTAGGATAGACAACCAGAGGTTACGACAGAAGTGTGGACTGCTGGGAAACACGGCGCTGTTGCGAGACTTTGAAGAGAGGAAAGACGAAGGTGGAATACTCAGGAATAAACTGGACAGACTGAAACGACAACACGCAGAGCTGATACTCAAATCAGCCGGGGTTAAAAAGAAGATTGAGGAGACTCGGTCTTAATATGCAAATTTCTCTTGTAAATATATTAAAGGCAAAAGGTTAAAAATGTGTGTAAATAAATTTTGATAAGATTCCTCTATGAACGAGCTTGGCTTTTACCATTTTTTTTCTCATCATTGATTTTCACCGTAAAGGTACTGTATGCTAAACACCACCAAATCCTTATAGATCTGGTCAAAATTAGACATTGCTGGGCTCTATTACAGGGTCTATATAGACCTAAATTTGTTAGATTTGTTTGATTGAGGTTTCAAACCCTTTTGATTTGTTTTGATAACGTTGCATCTATCGTTGTTTTCATAACTGTACAAGGTACAGGAATATAAATTGAGCTATTGAGTCTTCACTGAATAGTTATTGGCATCAGTGTTTCTGTTAGATATTCTATATAAATTGCATATCACGATGCTTGAAAAAACTACTACAACACACAAGACAGAGATCTGACCTGGGTATCTGCTCAAGCATTTATTTCAACGTTTCTAAAGATTATTTTCAATTTGGCATATATTGTGAAATTGCTTAAAAGGAAAATGTTGAAGCTTACATAGTTTGGTTCATGGGGTGGAGGGGGGGGGGGGGTAGGGGAAGTGAGTGAGGAGGATAGAGGAGGGTTACTTGCCGTCCATCTCAAAAGCAGTGTGTACAAATATTTAATTTTCTTACACCTTGGTACTTAATCATACTGTTTGTCTTTCAGACCACCATTACCAAGGGTGGGTTATACAGTGATATAGCCTGTAAAGGTCATCTCTCCAACTGATCTTTAAGAGAATTATTGTATTTTCAGATACATTTATACATTTTACTGATTTTCAAACAGCAACAACAGATAAAAAATAGAGATAATATTATAGTATTTGTTTTGTATTTCTTTTATTACCAGAGAATAATCACATGAAAAATGGTACTGAAGAAAATTGTTCATAATCATGAATTGATACTACAGCAAACCCAATGTACAAGCTATATAAAGGTATACATCTGGTAGGGAATAGAATATCTAATATGCTAGAAGACTAACTTTATAAGGAAATATGATATCCCTGCAACCCCCCCCCCCACCCATCCCACACACACACATACACAAACCCACCCAATCTATAGCAAGTCAAGCTTTCATGGGTACCAACTACAATACCGTAACGAATTGTTTGAAATCCAAAATGCAGTAGTTTTATGACATGTTAACAATTGTCTAATTTTTTAAAATTCCTAGCTATAAATCATACTTAAGTCATTTTATTATACTTGTGTTTACAGTATGCATTTCACATGATTTTAAGTCCTTCGATCTGCCATGAAATTTTTAAGTATTGTATCCTACCCAAAAAACAAAATTTGGTGAAAGTCATGTTACAACACTGCACCATGTTAAATACAATATGCTTCCTACCAACATCCCTTTCTTTTAAAGTGGCTCTATTGTTCTGGCATTGAGTGACTTAGAAGAAACGATTTGAGTCAATTCTCACCTTCTTAAATAAAAAATAAATAAATAATGATCTTTGATTCAAGAGCCATTGGAAAAATGAAAAATTTAACAGAGGAATCCATTTTACCAGCCACCGTAGCATATATACACTATGTACAAAAAATTTGTAAACAAAATCTTAATAAGTTGATACCCCATGCTGACAGCAATAGAATCTTTTGTCATCCATCCATCCTACTCCCCGCCTCCCCCCCACCCCCCAACTGCTGCTTCCAGGACATAACCAAACTACATCATTATTTTCAATTGACCTTTAAGAGAACGTAGTGCACTTTGGATCACAAACTTACTGCATGAGTAAGTAACGACATGTTTAAAATAAATCATTTATCAGGTTTTGACATGAAGCTTCTTGTTCAAAACTTAGAACATAGTTCAGTTCAGACAATATGGTACGTTTAGCTGCAGTTACCTTCTGACGGGTCACTAAATGTTAAAAAAATAATCAGTGTCCTTCTACTTGACAAAATATGACAAAAAGTAAAAAAAAGGAGAAAAAAAAGAAGTAGAAATACACCAATGTTGTTAATTAGGGAGGTTTTGGAACTCGTAACTAACAAATTGTCTTAAAAAGTAGGGAGTGAAACAAGGGTAGAGAGACCTGGTGTTAGATGATATGATTTTAAAATGTGATCTTAATGCAGAACAACTCCCCGAACAGTTAAGAAAAGACTTGCTCCATTTGGGAGATGTTTTGAGTTAAACACCATTGCATCCGGGATTTACCATTTTGTAAAATCTGTGATGTCATAGAACCACTAAGATCTGAAAACATTTCACTTCCATTTTGTTTTTCGTATGACATTTTCAATGTTTAGAATGTTGACAGTGCTGGCAGTGAAACTGATGCCATCATTAGGTCATGTAAACAGCTTCAATATTTTAGACTCATCATCTGCAAAACCCAGAATATTAACATTGTAGTAAATGCAGGAAACTATATTAAACTTGAAGCAAGTGTGGCTCGATGATGTCATATTTAGACTTGATCAAGTCTTTTTCAGCCGTGTGTGTGAAGGAACATTAATTCTGTGATATCTCTCTAATGGAATAAGATCTTTCTTAGCCATTTAGAGAAGTTGTTCATTACAGTTATCTCTATTACATAGACCAATAATCAAGGTTGGGGTACAGGTATGTGTCTCTTTTAAACTGAAGTATTATATTCACATCATGAACTGCCAAGTTGCCTTGAGTAAGCATACTGAAGGTGCTGTCTTCTTCAGAAGCCTGTGTGAGTAGCGGTCTATCTGGAAAGAGCTGTAAGAAAGATGAAACAATAATCTTCATTTCTTGGGAATAATCGACAGCACTGTTATCTTCTTTATGATTTAAAACAAGAAATGATAGCCTCTGAGATTTGAATAAGTTTACCAATGGACAGATTCTTCCAAGGAAAAATCCGTTAAAAAAAAAGATGGTACCATCAACCATGGTAAAATAACCAACTTTTTCCTAGAAGGGTAAACTTTGTTTGATCCTGAACAAATTAATCATACAAAATTAAGTCAAGTAAAAATGTCATGGCCACATTTGGTTTAGTGCGAGGGTAAATTTATGTAAGGCCGGCTGAAGGTGAAAGTAAAACTGAGAGCCGAGTTTTCTGAACATTTTCGAAGATAATCTCAGCAGTATGTATTTACATGATTGGGAAAAGTCAGCATACAGTATGTCACCTTATATGTCGCTTAAGCTTGCACGGTTTCGTGAAAACTTACAACCGGTTTTTCTCTAGCAAAAAACCGAATCTGGCTCAAAAACCGGTTTTTTCCCCCGCCCGAATTGCATTGAAAACATCCAAATCTCGATCGCTAAGATGCGTATTTTTGAAGCTTTACCAACAGCGGTCCAAGTCTAGTTTGTTCGCAGTAAAGGGTGAAAAGTAAGGGGAATAAATTCAAGAAATGTTACTGCCTTCATGACTCTCATTTTATGACCCATGTTAACTAGTAAACTGAAGTAAAAATGTCGAAAAGAAATGTGTTAGTGAAATGTTTTCTTTAAGTTTTAACATCACGTACACGTATCGTTTGTCTGTGTTTACTGTACTTCACGAAGTTCAAATTCGTGTTCAAAAAAAAAAAATCACGGTCATGTTATATTATATGTTATATTTTCGGAGATTAGGGCCGAGCGTAAACCCCGTTATGACCAATTGGAGATCGTAAAAAAAATTGCTTTACAATATGATTGGTCCAATATATTCATCAGTGGCTGACAAAGTGTTCGAAGATACCAAATTGCACGAGGCTCTAGCCATGTTCGCGGGTGGTGTCTTGGCGGTAAAATATTTCAAGGAGTGAAGAGAATTTACCGTCTACACTTTCAAGTACAAGTTGAAAATATCGCTGGCAAAAGCGGGGATTAGGTCGGCAAAGAATATAAATTGTTAACGTTAAAGTTGGAAACATGTGTTCATCAACGAAAACGAAAAACCAACTGAGAGACGACTTGTCTGATAACTGATAAGAAGAAATGTTGAAAGGAAACTTACAAAGAAAATAAAATCTATTAGCGTACAAAGAAGAATTGTCCAACAGCAACATCTGTAATTTCCAGCCATGTATGCAACATTTTTTACTCCTTTAATATTCCTTGACTCAAGCCTGACGCCAGGTGTACAGTAGCTTGTGAATATTGGGCTGTGATTGGTCTAATGTTACTTGTTGCATCTTAGTTGTTAAACTGACCCCCCCCCCCCGTGATTGGTCTAATGTTACTTGTTGCATCTTAGTTGTTAAACTAAACCCCCCCGTGATTGGTCTAATGTTACTTGTTGCATCTTAGTTGTTAAACTCACAGAGCCCCCCTGCGGCTGTACATGTCGTATGATATTGTGGATTGCGCAATGAACCTTTCAAGTTTTAACGATCATTTTTTGAACACGAACTGTGCTCAATGTGTTTGAAAAGATTTTTTCCATATCCTCTACTGTTAAATTGAAGTTAAATAATAAGAACACAAAGAGGACAAACACGTTGGATATCACAATTTATTTTGAACTGCATCTCGTCATTTGAGTGTGTACTTCTCACAACTACTAACGTTGGCCACCAAAGTCAGTTCAATACTACAAGGTCACCTAACCGATTCACGCATATAAGGGCTGCATAGCCTAATGTTAAGCCTAGCTATCCACCCTCAAGCACTGGTAATGGCGTGTGCCGATCGTAGCTGACAATGTCGTCTATCAGAAAAGCTTTCTCTTGTTGCAATTTTCTTTCATATTGCAAAAAGAACAGTAAATAGTAGAAACCAAAGTCAACAAACGATGGATGGAAGCTTTAACTTTGTTTTTTCCAGTATTTGCAATACACATTTCGGTTTTTTTCGGTTTTTCGGTTTTCTTAAAATAAAAAATAGTACCGAAATTCGGTCGGAAAAAACCGGTTTCGGTACTAAAACCGGTTTACCGTGCAAGCCTAATGTCGCTTTATAAGAATAAAGGCAAAATACAACTATTTATGCTCCAAATACTCCCTTTATACATTCTGTCAGTCTTTTAAACTGTAAGTAATTTAACCATCTTGACCACCAAACAGAGTCACAAATATCTATGCATTTTAGTATCCAAAAATTTCACGATCGGGCAGAATTATCGGGAATGTTGTCAAAGCTTGTCGAATTCATTTAAATTATTAGCAAACAAACAAAAATCATGTAAACAGTTCATAAGTAGGCTGTTGTTACATGAAACGTTGTGTGCTGTCTTTATAGATGCAAACACAGATCATAGGTCATCTGTAAATTTACTATCTTATGGAAGGCCAAAAAGGCAACATTTCATCATTGTTGCATTCTGAGGAACTACTGTAAACGTAGTAATGTAGCATCCAATGTAAGCCTTCACAAGCTTCACATATAAAAACAATATACCCCAAAAAATTTTTTTTTTCTAGATTTATGAATCAGAATTTCTTGATTTTAAGTAACATTATATCTTAAAGTGGTCACCTCTCTCATCTGTTTTTCTATTTGCCAGCACTGAAGTTACTCATTTCTTCCCTTGTGGCTGCTGCTTGCTCTAGAAATTCTTTGATTTTCACCTCAACCGCTTTCACCTGCAATTAAACAGAACAAGAGAGTTGTTCACCTTAGGTTGTCTGTGATGTTATCAGTGCAATTGTTTAATTAAGCTTGAAATGTGATCCCTTAGGAATGTTTGCTTAGCTGGTAATGTTCAGCAACTGTTTTGTAGGAAAATCAGTTAATGAAAATCGAAAACATTTTCAGCTCAATTGCTACGTTGACATCACTTACTTTGCTGTTGCCATCTATGCATAATTAACAAAACATCGCCAGATATGTAAACTTCATATTCCTCGTACAAAATGCTACGAGGTTGTGATTTTGACCTAAAACTTTCCGGCATTATTGTCACAGTAATTGATCAACTTTCAACCACCGGAATATCCCTTCCCTGAAATTAAGAGTCCTTGAGAGTCCAACAAACAGTGCTACAGGCTAGTGTACTGCTGCCCTTATAAATTAAAGACAATTTAGCCATGCATGATTTTGATCCTTGAACCATTGTTTACTTAAATAACACTATGTAAAACCTTGCGAAAGGTCAAGTGAAGGTTGTGAACTACTTTAACAGTCTATGGTCAAAAGTTACACCTTTAAAGCAAACCTTTCTTGCTTGATTTCAAAGTTGCAGTTATCAACTGTCACTAAAATATGATCTCATATTGGCCAACATATGATATTTTAAAAGTTGAACAAAACAAAAGCAAATAAGCACTAGAAAATGTGAAACAAAAGAAAAGTGAACAAATTATGAGGAAAGAGCAAAATATTCCACCTACTAATCAAAACTGCTATTTTTCTTCCTCCCCCCCCCCCGCAGCTACAATATTAAAACACAGACCAAAAAGACCATTTCCAAAAGATTTACCAAAACTCCTGATCAAGTTTTAGCTGTCCATATATCACAGCATCCAAGACTGTATACTAGTATAGGATATATTCATCAATAACTGAGAAAGAAGGCTTAAGCATTTTAGTGAATTTGAAGAACACCCTCTCCTGACTTTCAAATTACATTCAAAATGCAAACACCCATCATTTATGCCTCTGCATTCTGTACACTCTCACCAAATTTTCCTTTCTATCATGCTAATAATTAGCCAATGGAAGTATAATTTTATCACTGTTGACAAACAGTCCAAGCCTCCCGATTATGATGACTCACTAGACATTTGGTCCTGTGGGTATATATTTATATATGATACACATTTTAGAGTATTCGAAGAATACAAACGTGAAGTATTCGTAGAAGTTACAAACGTGACCAGAATTATTTAAATTAAAATACAACAAAACTCACTATCCTCTGCTCTTGTCTATCTCTTTCAGTCTTCAAAAAGTCTGACACGGTTTCCTCTCTTTCTGACTTGGAATGCAGGAATGGGCATTTACTGGAATGTTTCTTGTGCTCCTTCCTGGTGAAGACAAAATCATAATTATTCCCCTGATAACAGGCTACTGTGCAGACTGTACAGTATATGATAACAAAACAGCTCTACCTGGGCAACTACTGTGACACGCTACAAGTCTATTGTATTAATGATTGACAGAAATTAATCACATGCACAGTATACTAGTGACACTTGCCTGTAAAATGTAAACTCAGCAACGGAAAACAGGATAGAATATTAGAAACAAATTTGCAAAGAGATAAGAATATTTTTTTGCAAGAAAGGTCATTCCATGCCAAATCAACAGCTTTTTTTTCTTAACAGCATCAGGTGCTCGGCTCCGATGTTGCTGAAACTCAACCAGATATTTCCTTTTTACAAAAATAAAACTAAGTTCCGAAAATGGCAAAATGTTAGCCCCCGCCGGACCTATTGAGGTGATTTGGCACGAACCAGATACCGTTTTCTGGATTTGGAAGCAGTTAAAAGTTCAAAAAGGATTTTATGTACATGTACCGTGCTCCACGAACTGAGCAGACCAGCCCTTACTTGATAGAATCACCCCCACCCCCAACTTCTGACTGGCATTCCCCAGCAAACAAACAAAGATGCATATCTTTATTGTATTGTATATATGTAAACTGCAGGAAATAATTTAGCGGTCACATTGGAGTGCCAGTTTGGGGTTTGGTGAAATTTGTTTCTCACAAAATTCTCAAAAAATGAAACAGTATGGTCCTTGCCCAAATAAGGAAAACGTTCTAGACATCTAAGTTTATATACTGTACTGTAATCTGTCAAGCAATTTGCCAACTTTGCATCCACTGTAGCTACAGTATGCCATGCCAGATTGAGTTATGGTATTAAATTCAAGTCAGTACATACCAAGGATCATCATTTGGTTCCCATCCATCCAGCTCTTTTCCACACATGAAGCATTTAACCACATCTGCCTCATTCTCCGTTGGGCAATGATAGAAACCGGCAGCTGCCATCTAAAGTAAGAAATAGAAAGAGGTTAATATCAATGTAGAAATATCATTCACCACGGTCTGCGAAGGCAACATATTCATAGGACAAAGTGGTCTGCCCAAGTTTGTACAGCAGTAATAATTTTATTAATATTTTAATAATAATAATGATTATTCTCATATAGCGCAGAATCTAATCAAAGTTTCTCAATGTGCCATAGAGGTGAAGAGATAAAGTATACATCTAATAACATTAACAGTGTGAAAAATGATGAGTTTTAAGATGTTGCTTTAAACTGATCAAGTGAGTCTGAGTCCAGAGACCTCATATCTACTGGATGTGAGTTCCACAGAAGGGGGGCAGCATGATGAAACCTGCGATCCCCCATCACTGTCATTCGAGACACTGTCCACATTAAGCTGGTTATGATGTTGTGATCTAGATGGCCTATGTTTAGTTTCAATTCAAGACATCACATAAGTAACTTGACAGTAAGTAACATAAGTAACATTCACTGAACATTACCTAGGCTAGCCTACTCTTTCAGTTTTACGACGGTAACCTAACTCCTACTGTACACTAAGTTACTGCAGTGTACGGTAGGTGTGAATATGATATCCTAGAAGGCTAGAGTTAGATGAACTATTCCTAGCTTCCCAAGGGTTGGGAAACCAACAGGTCATGTGACACCATCTCCAATGCCTACGCTATATTATTACAATTTATAATTTCTAAGCCTATCCTAGGCTATATCCAATTCAACGGCCAAATCGAGGCCTAACTTTTATTTAACTTAGGCCCTTAGACAGTTAGGGGAACTTAGGTTAGCCTAATCGAACCTTTGCAGGTATGCAGCCACAATCCTCGGCAAAAGGCCAGTCTTTGAAAGTAGCCAGCCTTTCCGCTTCGGAATTCATGACAAAGTTTTGTAGGAGTTTTCCCCTTTCGATAGGATCAATGCTTTCAATCTCTGTAGCCATTTTCGACAGTTTATGAACGTTCTTCAACTTAGGTTTGTATACACATTAGCCTATCACTAGTGTTAGGACAGTTCTAACGTTTAGTGTAATGTGCTGGAAATGCTCAGCCTATACAGATTGATTGTTTAGTTGCTATTTTCACATTGTGTTCAAATTTCCCGGCAATAGGCTCGTTCACTAAAAGAAAAAAAAATCCATATATATCTTTCATATAATAGTATTATTATTTATATTCTTATATATGTGAATTTAATACATTTAATAAATAATTGTGTTATTTTTGATAAACTTGAGTTATTATTTTGCTTTCATTTATGTCCTCTGATCGCAATGATATGTTCCATGTGATACCGAAAAACTTAGTCAGGGTTGACAGTTCATCAACTAACATGTGCGATATTCTCACTCCGTGGTCTTCTTTCGATTTTTTTTAACACGGAGATTTACTATTTAACATTTTCCCGTCCCTCCACAAAATTGGGAAATTTGAGTAAGATAAAGAAAAAATCATGTAATAATTTTTCACAATGATTTCCCGACAAACGAAGTGGATTTTCTCCACGTTCCTAACGCAGGTAAAAACAAACGCGCATCAAGATTGTATGGTTTTGACAATTTATCCTTCACTGACTTTTTCATGTTTGCTGATAGTAGTTGTACCAGAGGCCAGTAGTCAAGTATGATGAATATTCGGCATAAAAAAAATCTAATAGGGTTGTGAATTAGTGGAATGGTTTGCCCGAGAAAGTTGTACTTGCAACTTGTGAATGGGTTTAAGAATGCTTTGGACAAGCACTTAAGCATTGTTATCGGGTCTGTGTTTGTGTCTTCTGTTTCCCCCCCTCTCCTATAGGGTCCTTGATAGGGACTTCAAGGAGTGTCCTTCCTGGTGCTTTTTTCTACTAAACTAAACTAAAATATCCCAATGTAAAAAAAAATTAGGGATCAAAAGTTAACGCAAATATCGGAAATTTCGAAGAGTTCTGAGAATTAGTAGAACCGACTTCAACCGCTTATATCTCCTCAAATTACATGAAGCATAAATGGTCAATGTTCCTCTATACACATTCCATCAATGCCAAAAAACCAATCAGGCTTAGACTTGTTTTCATTCATATCCACAAAAGAAGGATAATAAATTTGCAAACAAATGAAAAATGTCATACATTTGGAACAAAAACATGAACTTTCTAAAATACTTGAAGGGACTATAAAATGTGACAAATAGGTAGATGAGAGCGCAATTAATAAAAAAGTCAATAATCGCGAATAAGTGAAAAGTGGTAAAAAGCTGAAAAGGGCGCCAGCAATCCATTTGAGTCCGTCAGAGGGAGAGGGGCATCCGCCCCTGACTGTATGGACGTTCCGCCACTGGGGGGGGGGTGCAGGGAGCAATCGCCCCCCCCCCCATGGAGTAGGCCTACCACGAAAAATTAATTTAAAAAACAACAGGAAATATCATTAAAGCCCTCTTTTGAATGAAGCTCAGCGACCCTTCTCAATCTTTCCCCATGAAAGTTCGTCTAGCTGCTACGTAATAATACAATACTCTTATTATTTTTTATTTCCTGCAAAGTGGGAGGCATTTTGGGCAAACATTTTCTTTGTACACCATGGCGCTCCGTTAAGTGTAATATTGTTCCCTTTGTGAGTAGCTCCCCTTTTAAAATTCTGCTCTCACCCTTTCAACTTGAAATTTCTGGCTACGTCCCTAATTCTTAGGATGATCGCGATATCGTATCTTGTGATCTGTGGTTTAATCCTTGCTTCTCAATACCTGCTAACTTTAACATCGGCTTGAAGTTATCATCTGGATTGATAACTTCAAGCCGATGGTAAACCACACAGGTTTCCCAAAAGAAATTTTGGCTTGACATTCACAGAAATTTAAGTTTCGACATTACGTTGTTTAGAAAGCTAGGTGAGATTTTGCCTTATCAACCAACCATGTCGTTACTCATAATGTAGGTATTGAATAAAGAACGTTTCTCGAACTTTCAGTGTGGGCCTAGGCCTAGACATAATTTCACACTTCCTTCAGTCATTCTTCCACGGTAGCCAACGATACATGTTAGCCTATTACTTAGCCTATCCAGTATTAGGCTATGGTACAGTGCTAACGTTCTGTTGGCTAGGCCTAGCTTACTTAAAGTTAAACGTATTGATACAGATAGCCCCAGATTAGGACGATAACAATCACAAGGCTATCTTTTTCACCGCTTGGAGTATTCAGTTTATTTATTAGAGGATTTTACAGCAACATAGTTTGTTCGTTCTAAAATGATTTTGAGAGCAACACTTTACATTCATTATTTATTTTACTCAATTCATGTTTCTAGCAAGTTTTACACAGTTACACTATTGTACAGTAGTTAACCTAGGTGTTTTTACAAAGGACAAACACCTTTTTTCGTTGTTCTACCCCTTATTGATAAATGGCATAATCCAACTGGGGAACTAAGAGAATTGATCAATCATTAGCCTGTTATTTGTAAGTGAAGTGTGGTTCCAAAAAAATAAATTGAGAATGAACAACTTCATTGCTGCATAAAACCCTTATACAAAGAGGACTATGTTTATTTGTTTCACCACAAAGATATATTTCTTCCTATGCATAAGTTGCTGACTTTTGGACCAAGCAGAAAATGTGATCAATATTTTGATATTGAAAGTGCCCCTGGTTGCAAATAGTGGTGAACAGAACCATTAGTCATTACCTCTTTGATATAGCCTAAGCATTGTCAACTCATGACTGACAAAATATTACTACACATAGTAAGAGAAAAAGAAAGTATATAAACATGTAATTAAACTAGTTTTTGGGGATGAACAGGATTTCAAATCTGGATGGATTCTTTACTGAATCCACCTAAATCGTTATTCAGTGCATCCGTATTATTTATGGTTATGTAATCTATTTATCTACAGTGCCTGAAAATCCACTCATGAAGGGGATTAGCTGAAGACATGCGACAGTTTCTACAGTATGTTGCCATTAAGAGTGATAATAATTTCAACAGTAAAACACAACAATGCCAGCTCTAGTCTTGTTCAACAGAAAGTGGCGTATCGGCAGTGATGACTTTGTTCTGCCTGCAGCATGGTCTGCGTCAATCAGATGCCTTGTGTAAGTACTGTACAGTACTGTATAACCTTTGCATTATAAATGAGGGTCTTTGAGAGATGGATTGAATTAGTTAAGATCTAAATATCTTGTTCTTTGAAAACCTTTCAATTGAAGCATTGCAAACTAAATCATGTACCTTACTACTGTAGCTTTACCACAATCTGATGGTACTTGATATTTAAAGTGGCTTCTTAAGTCGATTTTGCTTATTTTTCCTGTTTTTATTTAAATCCATCGACACTGTAGTTCATAAGAATGACTGGTCAATATTAAGGTCAAGTGAGAGGATAAGCCAAAAACTTTGTCCTGTTAGCATGTGATCAACACTGAGATAAAACAATATATCTAATTGACTAAATGTTGAGAATCAAATCAAATTCAGTAATTATACAACATGCACACAAATCTAGAAGGGTATCATGGTGTGATCAGTTGCCACCTTATTTTGAGAACTTGGTAAGTTTGGTATAAAAATTGTCAGCCAAGCACAAAAGGCTGCTTTAAAGGAAATAGCTGGTAACAGAAAACATAATCTGGCAGATTTTGGTGGACTAATTGTAACAGACTAAATCTGTCAATTTATTCCCTCAATATCAGAATAATTTGATGTTGTAAAATTAGGGATAGACTTGATAGTTTGTTTCATATGAAAAAGATTACATTAAAGGTGTGGGACACAAATTTTTAATGTACTTCACTAAAGGATGTATGACTTACATATTAGTCAATGGTTTTCATGCACATAGAAGCACCTCATAATTACATTGAAGGCTTACATGTAATTTAATGCCACATGGTTTGATCAAGTTGACATAAGGTTCCAAATTAGTGCAAAATGCAGGTTGCGAACAAAGGGATGTTACTCACTGTGCCGATTACTCCTTAAGGAACGTTGTATTTTGCTTTTCATTCCACAGTCTGATTGTTGCAGTGACAGTGTACATCACCGAGCATTCTTTCCACGAGTGTCCAGGTGGCCGGATCCTGGCCATATTTATGATCGGTCTTGCCGTCCTTCTTTCCATCACCATCCTACTTGAATTTTTCATAGCGATCCTCAGTGCACAGGGTTCCATCCTCAATCCAGGACCTCGAAAGTTCCTTCCATTCGTCCTGTACGTACGTCTTGCCATTCTCCTGATTGAAGCCATTTGGAGCGGAGTAGCAGCTTTCTGGGTTTTCCAAGAATGGAGTCTCGATGGTGAAAAAAGATGTGATATCACCATCATCAGATTAGTGAAGACCTCCCTCTCTTTGTTCTGGGGGCTCTTCTTCATCGCTTTGGTGGTGGTCTGGCTTCTGTTTGGACCGAGTATCAAACATGAAGAAGAGCTAAGAGAGAGGTCGGGTAGTCACACAGCAAGACACCTGAGGGGCGTAGCCAAAGCCAACTGGAAGAAAAGGTTAGCCAAAGCAAGGATTTCTCAATTTGTGTCTGTCTCTGTGTCTGTTCAAGATGGCTTATTGTCTTGTTATACAATCAAAAGTATCATTTCAGGTTGTAAACAAATATAAACAAGTTTATCACATGAAATGTACTCACTGTCAAATCTTTTCTAAGCTTTGGTTTCTTACTGGAAACTATTTTTTTCTTTCTATTTTTTCAACCCATTCCCCCAATTTTGTTGTTTCATATCTGCAGCACACATTTTGCCCCCATTTGTTGGTCAACCAAGTGGTCTCAGGGAATAAGACAGACCGAGTAACTCTGAATTGTCAGAGACTAGATTATCTCCTTTAGGTAACGTGTTAATGACAAAAGCTGCAGCATCTGCAACATCCCCCACAGCAAGGCTGAATCAATGTCAAATAATAGAATTTTACAATGCCTATTGTGTGCGCTATTGTGTGCAATTGTGTGCAATTCCTATTGTGTGCAATACCTATTGTGTGCGCTGTACAGCACAACAGATTGCGTCCTTATGCAGCCCGGCTGCAGCCTGGCTGCTGTCCCTTGGACATCCTGTATCGGACACACAGTTTACCTACAGTAGGTACAAAGAGAACATACTTTAGTACATATTCCATTCCTTTCTTCTTTTATCTCTTGTCAGGTGTCAGTGGCTCTGCTGCTGTGCAGGCAAAGATGACAATTTGGAAGCGGCTTACACTGAAGCCGCTGAAATTTTATCTCAATTATTTGGGGTGAGTACTGTCGACTTTAAAGATTTCAAATCGTAAATGGTATATGAGCTTTCTTTAAAAATCCTTCTGAGAAACGAGCTTTTGTAATCCCATAAAAATATAAACCATAATATCACCATTTAAACTAAGTACTGATATTCCGGTTACATCTATTTACAGACGTTGGATGTGGTACCGTCAGACGTAGCAGCTGGTTTCGTTCTCATGCAGTTAGAGCAACAGAGAAGGATATGTAGAGGAGAATCGTTAGCTCACCATCGATTCTCTCTCCCGTCGGAGTTGCTCCAACGTACATCTCCATTAGTCGACGTGATCGACCCTGTAGTGTACTACTTTAAGTACTCCGCTGCCATCTATGGCTGGCCGTTCTTCATCGAGACAAATTTATGCTGTGGATCTTGCCAATTGTTTCCTATTTGCAGGTAAGGGCTCCTCCAGATATATAAAGTATATTTAGCATTGTAAAACCAAAAAAAATCAGAGAAAAAAAATGATGCGATATCTTCCTCTCATATGTAGAAGACCTCTATATTTTGCCGATAATTTTCCTAAGAATGTGAAAGTCTGGTTCCAACAGACTCCCCCCCCCCCCCATAAATAACAGAGTGACATATTCCTGTATAATTGTATCCAATGTTCATGCTTAAACTCTGTCTCCGCTTACTCAGCCTCTTGTTATATCCTGATGACTTTTCATAATATTATAGAAAATTTCTTTGACAATTACTGAGGATATGTGTACCACACTGTGATTAGAGTATCAATTTGAACGGAGAAATGCAGGTTGCAATATGCGACCACTTTCTATATGAAAAAGATATTTACGAAATTTCATGCTTGAGTATGGTTGTCTTTGCCTTTTTGAAGTTTGAAGGTTAACGAAGAGGCTTGTCATCCAATTGAACACTGTATCCAAATTGACACTCACAATTCAAACTACTTTGCATTTATAAAAAACGACAGAAATCGTTACGAACGATCAAAGAATAAGAGCAAATCATATGCTGCGACAATCCCTGCAAGAATTGATCACTTTTTACTCTGAGAAGGGAGTCCAGAGATACATGTAAGAATTATGACAATGGATGTTTATTTTTCATATTTCTCATCCAGTTGCTTCACATGCACCGGTGGTACTGAAAACGATAACTGCTGCCAGTGCAACACTGCCGCTGTGGTGAAGTCGTTAGGTGTCGACGAAGAGGATGTCATATTTTTGAGCTTCCACAATAAGGTAAGATACCAAATAGTAGACACCCAGTTAACCAGAATCTTAATTAGTGTATGACAGAATAGTACCATCTTTGTGGAAAAATGAAATGAATGTATGAATTCAAACACAGAAATTCCTAGATTTCTCTTCATTTAATATCTACTCAGTTGATACCTTTTGCCCTCTAGATATACATACAGTGAGCTAACAGTAAGCACAGTACTGCCTTCAGTCCCCCACCCTCCCCAACACACATGAACACACTCACACGCACATACATGTTTGTATTACATTCAGACTGAGGACCCCATTGTATTTTCCATTGTTCAAATCCACGTACCCTAACCTTAACAATACCCCATACAATAGAATTCTTCCGAGGATGTGGTGATTCTTTAGAAATCACAACCGAGGACCTGAAATTCTTTTGTTCAAGTCCTCTGTCAGAATACAAAACAAACGCACACACGCACACACACAAGTTTGTAAGAACGAATGAAAATGGTGGTAAACTATGAATGGTATAATACATAAAGAAAAATGTCCACAACAGGATACTGACCAGAAATTTGGGTAAAAACTACATAACTTCATATTTTATTATATTGTTGAATCCATCGAGTGAGTTGGTTTGTTTTACTCTCATACCGTTTTCCTGTGATAATTCAACATATAAATATTGGTCATTTTGCTTCACCTCTCTTTATTAACGAAAAAAGATATATAAATTCATTCTCTGGTACTCTCTGGGTCGTTTTCAAATAAAAGCTTGTTAAGATCCCTGGTTACAAGGATGTGCACCAGACTGGCACCCTCAGTCAATAAAAGTAAACTAAGGGTTGCCATTAGCATAGCTCAGTTGTTAGATCATAGGACCTGTGAGGTCCAATTGAAGTCACTGGTTAAATATCCCAGTCCTCCTAGTAATTGTTTTAATCACCACAGCAAACTTAAGATCTGCTTTTTTAAACTTTTTGTTTCTCTTTTCCTCAGATATTTGAGATTCCGTTTATGGTCGTTATTGATCGAGAGAGGAAGACTATTGTTGTAGCAATACGGGGAAGTCTGTCCCTGAAGGTAAGTCGATCCACTACCCCAATATCAAACACAATAGACTACAACGTCTTTGTAATGCTTAACAAGATGTCAATGGTAAAGGGTGTGGAGTGTTATTGAAAGTGACTTGTTATCTATAACAAGCGAAAGAACATAATTTGATAGCCTTATAGATTTATTAAAACAAATAGATAAACTAGATCAACTGGGTCTGGATTGAAGAGCCAATGCCATCATCAGCTTTGCCTTAAAAATTAATATCTATGAACGCCAAATTAGGTAAAGAAAGGCAATCCGAAAATTTTTAAATTTCTCATTGGACAATGATGTACCAATTGCCAACACCTACAAAATTCTGCATGGAGTCTTTAAATTTCTAAAATTTCTCTGCTAGGATAGGTCGAGGAATTTCTGTTTCAAAAGATTTTTTTTTTCATTTGCAATTTGTTCCCTCTCACAACAGGATGCCTTAACAGACGTAACAGCAGAGGCAGAACGATTAGATATTACTGGCAGAACAGACATATATGCACATAGGGGTATGGTAAACACAGCCAAGTTTGTGCACAATAAAATCAAGGAATTGCAGCTATTGGAAGAAGCAAAGAGAGTAGAACCAGTAAGTATTTGCAAGAATGGAATCACATTGAAAATACCTTGCCTTCTCCTTTTAAAAGGGTTTTATTTCTGTCTACAGACTCTTTTGTGTTTGGATGCATTTGGATGTGGTTGGATGTGTTTGTCATGTGTGACAAAACATTAAAGGAGAACACCAAACAATGTGATGGTACAAGCTCAAATTTAGGTTGTGAAAAGACTTTGGTAGCCCAAGTTGGATTGAGATTGACAAGAGAAATATCAAAAGTCTTGTTTTTCTACGTAAGTTTATGTTCGGTTTTGGGGAGAATACTACTACTCTGGGGGTGTGGTTGAATGAATAACATCACACCACATTTTCAAGATACCTTGCCAGTAAACATTTGCTATCAGGATCCAGCTCAGTTTAGCTAGTGGTGCAGAATGCTTTGAAAATATAAAGTTATGATGTTCATTGGACAATTCTAATAATAAAAATGAAGATGGCACTTATCCTTTAAAGCAATCTTACTCTGCTGCAACGATATACCCTGTTTCCTTGTTTTGCTTTTATTAATTTGATTTCTTGTTTGGATGTTTATATGCTTGTTTTTTTTTCTTTTTGTGGCAGGATTTTGAAGTGGTCATCACTGGACACAGTCTAGGTGCTGGTACAGCTATACTGACGTCAATGATGCTGAAGGAAGAATGGCCCGAAATTAAATGCTACGTTTATTCATCACCGTTCGGTCTTCTCAAGTGAGTCAGAATACTACAAATGCTGTTAACAGTACAGAGTCGTTTGAGGCAGAAAGTCCTTTTAAGTATGAAGCCGTTGGTAAACTTCAGATGATACTAAGATTACGCAACACTTTTGAGATGCTGCAGAGCAATTTGATCTTACCAACAATGAATCATTTGGCAAGTGATTAGCCTGTATAATTGCTAATACTACCTGTAGCCCAGATTTGTATAAGCAAATTGGGCTAGGACTATGACTATATACATCTAAGTATACCATTATAGGTATATATCCTAAACCTTGAAATTTGGAATAGTGCCTTCTCCTGGTTGCGATATCAACTTGAACGGCAGTTATTTTGCATCGCTATGGTAAGCAGCAACATATAGATCTCAGGGAAAGCCCCATGGCTTGTAACTTACTGTCATGTTAGGTGTTGATCCACCATCATATTAACTACTATTTAGCTAATTTCTGGATTCTTAACCATTTGGGAGACCATTTTCAGATGGGAAAATCATACATTTCTCCTACGTGAAATTCCCACCCCACATATAAAAGCTGGCCAGGACTTGAAGTCAGATGCTTAGGTATCATTGTTTTTGCCAGTTTTTGCCACTTTCACTTGATATTATTAACATGTCTCTCGCAAGAAATGAAGATACATGTGGAGTTAGAATAATGTGTAGTACCTTTCAAGGCTGTGAGGTTTGTCTCTTTATTAAAAATATATACATTGGTTCTTTGCACTAAAAAAGCTCCTACACATGTTTGTATCTATATAGCAATCTGCCCATTTGGTGTAGCATTTTGCGATGCCATTCCAGATCAAATTATTCCTCGAACAAAATGATGCAAACAGGCAAAGGCGCGCAGTATATTTTAAATTCGTAATGGTTGTAGATATTATGTTGACGTTATCTATTAACACTTTCAACTTGTGTCTTTTTCCATCTGTTTTTTACTTGTTTACATAACGTTTATTATCTTCCATTGCAGTGCTGAGGGTGTCCACTTCACTAAAGATTTTGTGATATCAGTTGTCGTTGGACTGGATATAATACCGAGGTATGGAAAATAAAAACCCTCTTTTCTTTGTAAACTGAAAATGTCCAACAAAATGCAGCTTGGATAACAGCAGCTGTGAAGGGAGATTCAAAGTTAATCAAGATATTGAAGATTTAGCTCAAATCTAACATCACTATATCTACTTCATGGCATGAATTGGACTTGTTTATGCACATGGACCATAAAAAATGTTTACTTACCATATGTTACTTTTTATTTTGTTATTTTGTTGACAGTGAGTAAAATAGGATGCTGGTAGTGTGTGTTTGTCAGTGGATTAAGGGG
>JAIPMN010006000.1:0-12037 GCA_020650975.1 Apostichopus californicus
AAAAATTTCTTGTACGCTCCGCGCCAACCGATGGTGGCGCTCCGCTTAGATAGTCTTGCTGGCAGGTTTGCCCCCCCACTTTCACAACTCAAATCCCGCCCCTGCCTCTCAGCATTTATAACTAAAAAGTGGAAGTCAAATACACTTTAGGTAGATCTGTATTTATATCATGCCTTAAAGGCCTTGACATACAATACTCCCCTAGAGGACAAATTTATGAGACCACTCAACGGTACAATGTGTTAATATCTGTCTACCAAAATCAAATATTCATGATTGGATTTAATATTTGTTTGTCAAATGTCAATACATCTTAGTAACATTCTTGTTTGAACTCGTCAAGAAAGAAAGAAACAAACACTCTTACAACCAAGCTTCTTATGATTTCATCTTAATGTTACTCCCCCAGGTTCACCAGACACCAGCAAATTCATCCTGAAAATGTGCAAAGGGTCCAAGAAACCAGACAACATTTGAACCGCAATGATGCTGCATCAACAGCTAACACTGGTGGGGCAAGTGACACAAGAAATCAAAACAGAGGTCCAAGGTATACCGTAGATGGCACATGTCCAGTTTGCCTTCAGGAAAGGCAACTCTCTACAGAAACTAATTGTGGCCATGTCTTCTGTGGTGAGATTTTTTTATTTATTTTATTCAGGAGCATGCTGAAGTTGAGTTGTTTACTTGTTTCTTTACAGTAACCTGCTCTCTCTACTGAAGCAGGGATTAATAAATGAACAAGAGAATGATCTCCCAAAAGTTTGACAGTCCTTTACCAAAACGTATGTCTTTGCTGAATTTTCTCTTTTTAAACATTTGGTCAAATTAGTTTATAAATACCTGTCTATTTAATCTTTGGTTATTAATGCCTTGCCAAGGCTAGGTGATAAAGACCTTTTTAGGTTAAGGATTTGAAAGAAACAACATATTAATAACTGTTTAAGTTAGCCTCACCTTTGCATAAATCAGAAAAATTGATGAAAGTTTTCAATAACTAAGATCATAAATGCAGTAGAGAAAAATAATTTAGTACTTTTGAGAGATAACCCTTAAAACTAATAACAATAGAGATATTAAAGCTTTGAAGTATTATCTTGTAAATTTGTGGTTTTGCAAAATATCTCAAGCTATATCTTTGTTTAGGGGATTGTCTAATTGCTTACTGGAGACATGGTAACTGGTTAGGAGCCATCGCTTGTCCAGTCTGCAGACAGCAGGTGAGTTATTTATGTTGTGGAAACTCAATAAATACTAGTATGCTGTTAGTTGTAGAATTTTAGGATACTAATATGTTGCCTCAAGTCACAATTTAATTGTTGCTAAGAAACTTCATCAGAACATTTTAATTGCCTGGAATGAGTTAGAGTTCATATCATTTGTAGGTTGTTGGAAAGCAATCTCTCTGTTGTTGACTTTGAACAAAAATAAACAATGTATGTTGGCAGCAAACAGGTTTACGCTTCTTCTTTTTGTGCCTCAGGTGACGATTCTCTTCCCCGTCTTTCAAGAGGACCCTAATTCTGATGATGCTAATCGGATGATGGATGACATAAATAATTATAATCGAAGATTCTCAGGAGAATCAAGACCAGTAAGTGATAGATCTGAGGATATTAGAGATATTGCACCTTCTCTTTAAAAGGTCTGCTGTAGAGACCCCAACTATAACACGCTATCATGGAAAAGTAATGATATTACGTAATCGACCTGCCTAGGTCGTAAAATGACCTTTTCTTAACAATTAGTCTGTAATGCCTGCCACATATTTTTTCTTCTTGTGTGAGGGTCTTTGTATGAACGCTGTATGATTAACTACATTGTAGACATGAACATATTTCCACACAGTATTTACACAAAGAACCTAATGGTGTTAAGAAGCTATGCAGGCTAATTGTAGAGCCTGAGGTGGATTTACAACCGTGACAGGTCGATTACATCATCATAAAACTTTCCTAGCTATAGCATGCTATAATTGGAGCCAATAAAGCAGATCTTTAAGTCTCATTCCATCCTTAAGCAAACCTGACGAATGTCAACCTCTGGTGAAAGTGACATTGAAGAACACATGTTTGATATTTGAAGTACCTGTAACAGACAGCCCAGATTATAGTGTCCTTTGGCAAATTCAAACTTAAGTTCTGTTAAATTGACTGTACTGTACATTAAGCTAGAGATTTAACTTCAAAGTTATAACATGTACGTGAAGTTTGTTTAGTAACTCCATGTTACTTAAAATTGAAATCAATATTTCTCAGTGCTTACACCGGGCAGTAAATTCATAACCGAGTACCTGAACAATAGAACTGGTGCATTACCCAGGTACCTGCTGTGACATGGCATAACAATGTTTGGTATTCTTAACATGCCCTGATAAGTTATTTTTGATAATAAATCAAGTTAATGATAGTTGCGCGAAGCCCCATTTCATCCCAAATTGTTCCTTTTTTCTATATTCTTTCACTTTTTCACAGTTTATGGACTACATCTATGATCTGCCTACCTTGCTGAGACATATTTTCCAAGAGTTTTTCTCCTTCAGTGGCCTTGTTTGGATGTTTCGTTTCCGGATCTTTGTGTGTTTTGTGGCAGCTCTTCTCTACTTCATCTCACCTCTTGACATCATCCCAGAGGCAGTCTTTGGAGTCCTAGGTCTTCTAGATGATGTTTTTGTTATTTTATTACTTGCAATTTATGTCTCAATAATTTACAGAGGAGTTATTGCCAACCGAGGCAATTTTGATACATAGCAGGTACTTACTAATAGTTCATAATGCTAATTTGATAAGTTAAGATTATCAACAAATCCCAATTTATTAAATTAGTTCTGTAACAAGTGAAGATAATGCTAAGCATTTTGTTGTGATATTCACTTTCACATGGATCAAAGATCCTTGGAAGTCTTCTTGATTTTCCAGGACTGATGGATAAGAATGTTTATTGGGTATGCTACAGTATGTACTCTCTGAAGCTTCTTGTCATGCTCTTCCAAGAGCAAAGTTAACAAAAGTTAAACTAACATATATGGCCTAGCTAATGGTTGGATTCCTAATTACTGGTTAGGGACAGCCACACTGTTAACATATACTGTATGGCCTAGCTAATGGTGGGATTCCTAATTACTGGTTAGGGACAGCCACACTGTTAACATATATAGCCTAGCTAATGGTGGGATTCCTAATCACTGGTTAGGGACAGCCACACTGTTAATATATGGCCTAGCTAATGGTGGGATTCGTAATCACTGGTTAGGGACAGCCACACTGGCAGGTTAACATATATGGCCTAGCTAATGGTGGGATTCCTAATCACTGGTTAGGGACAGCCACACTGTTAACATAGCCTAGCTAATGGTGGGATTCCTAGTTACTGGTTAGGGACAGCCACACTGGCAGGTTTGCTTCTCCAAGAAGAAGTGTAGTACAGTATTCACTGACTAAAAGCAAACATACCTTAAACATTAGTCCTAGCTTCAGCTAATTTTGCACGATTTTGTAAATCTTTTCCTCTCTTAAATAAATATCATGTTTTCTTTCTTGCAACTGTATTGGTTTAATCCCTTGCTTGCAAAACTGTAAATCTTGAATCAGTAATGATTAAGTTATAAATTTATGATTGTGGTGTATGAAGGTGGCTGATGATAGCATAAGATGTTAAGAAGGTATACCAGTTGACATATGGCAACGATACTGTCAAACAAAGAATGTAAAGGTACTAGCAATGTACTAGAAAGCAAATGATACACAAAGTAGCTTTTTAAAGCAAACACCATGGTAGCTAGCACTGTCAACAGTAGTGTGTTAAGACAATAGACAAGGTAGCTAGCATTGTCAACAGTAGTGTGTTAAGACAATAGACAAGGTAGCTAGCAATGTATACACAGGGTATCATGTAAGCATTGGTAGTCAATAGTTAAGCCAGTCAGCCTATAAAAGACAACAAGTTAGGAAGTACAAAAAACATGTTAGCTAGCAATTCAGAAACACAGTGGCATAGAAAAAAACATATTAGCAGCAGGTATTGAAATAGCAAAACCTGTTACTACAGTAAAAATCAGAATATTACCATACTGGAAAACACAGTCATGAGTGACATTGGTTTTTAACTGAATTTGGAATGGAATTTTCCAAGGGATGCATGGCAGTTTCTCCTTAATATTAAGATCTGTATAATACTCACTGTACCTACAGTGGCGGAGCTAGGGGTATTGGTCAGGGGGGGCGAGAACGGTCTGTAGGGGCACTTCCCACACTATCTAAGTGGAGCGCCACCATTGGTTGGCGCGGAGCGTACAGAAATTTTTTGAGTAAAGATACACTCTAGATCGCCGGAAATGACCCTTTCCGGGCCTTGCTAATTTGCAGATAAACGAAGAATAAATAGGTGTTATCGCCATTTTGTCAGAAAATTACACCAACAAAATGTGACAAATGTCAATAGGTAGATGAGAGCGCAATAAAAAAGTCAATAATCGCAAATAAGTAAAAAGTGGTAAAAAGCTGAAAAGGGCGCCAGCAGTCCATTTGAGTCCATCAGGGGGGGCATCCGCCCCCCCTGACTGTATGGACGCTCCGCTACTGTGTACCTACTGTACTGGCCTAGGTGACTGTATTACTGTACTGGCCTAGGTGACTGTACTACTGTACTGGCCTAGGTGAGGGCTGAAGGATGATTCATGCTATTACCTATATAGAATTTTGGTCTTGATGTGTCTGGTCCAGGATAAACCACACAATTGAGTGAAAGAAATGATTCTAATGTTATCCCGATTTCAAGAAATTCACCTTTAAAATATGCCAGATCTCTGGACTGCTCCTCTAAGGCTAACTTGATGATGACAACAGTTCCCCAGTGCAGGCCTAAATGTTAATTCATTGTCCTATAAATTCTAATAACTCATCTAAAATATGTTGTTTGAAGCTCATGTGAACAACAGAGCACCCTTGGATGACATTCAACATTACTTTTTCTTGACAAAGTCTTAATGCATTGTAAGCACATCACATGAGACCATAATAATCTCTTGTTTTCGCTTTGATTTTTCTGTTGCATCAGATCAACTGTGAACTATTGGTCCAGTCACTTTAACTAAAGAGTGATATCTTGTTTATAGAAATATAATGTTACCTAACAGCAGGGTATTTTTCAAACGGTCTATAAGTATAGAATTCATCCTTTAATATATTCCACATCTGACTACAATAGTACCTCCCATTTATATCAGTCTCAGATAAAGTTCACTAGTTATTATTTTCTGGGAGTTTTATGTATTTGCTTGTACTACCTGCACAGAACAACAAATATTGTGTCTGCTCCGAGTCTCAATAAGAAAAAGTGCCTTGCTTTAACGATCTATTATTCTAGGTTAAACCACCTCCACCTAAACCAACTCCACCTAAACCACCTCCACCTAAACCACCTCCACCTAAACCACCTCCACTACAGTACAGATTTGATCTCTACAAAGCTTCACAGATAATGTTGGCCAATAATTCTGAATCACAGAAAGAATATTCTGTACAGTTTGAGTGGTCTGCTTTGTACTGACCAGAACCACCATTAATGTAAGGTGACAATATTATTCCAGGAAGTCTGCGGACATGATATCCCCCCCCCCACCTCCACCCCATCCCTGTATGTTGACAGGTCCTATTGTTCCTCACTAAGTACAACATGGGTGCATTCTAGGCTATCAAACTATACCTGCATTGCCTTCATCTGTGGGCCATAAATGAACTTTATATTTGTGGTTGTAAACATCAGTTTAATTAGGTTCAAGCTTTCTCTACAAAAAGGATCTTGCCCAACAGAAATAAAATTTGAAATTAGTGTAGTTTCTTTTTACAAGTTTGGATATATTCCCTGGACAGTACACAAAGGCTTTGATCATTTCTGGGATGATATTAATCCTGAGACAATACATGAATTAATGCCTTGCAAGTCTTGTAGGTTTACATTCTCTGTGAGACCCATCATATATCTACATGCTTAATGTGATCAATTGTCTGTTCTAGAGAAGTAGCTTCTCTGTGTCTTCATTTAACCTGAAATAAACCACATAATTTATATACTGATTTGGTTTTACAATCATACATAGAAAATACTAATTAAATAATTGTTTTTGTACTATCATGAGGAAAAATGACATTTTTTTATGTTCTCAATAAAACAAAGCTTGCAAAATTGATATCTTTTTCTAAATAAATCTGTTTTGAGATGATAGTTATTATTCTGTTTCTTCAATTTTGTTCTTGTTAGTTTGTATTTGCTCCATCATGGTGTGATTTTTCCGTAAAAAAAGTGATTTAAATTTAATG
This sequence comes from Apostichopus californicus, assembly GCA_020650975.1. Taxonomy (NCBI): domain Eukaryota; kingdom Metazoa; phylum Echinodermata; class Holothuroidea; order Aspidochirotida; family Stichopodidae; genus Apostichopus; species Apostichopus californicus. Next base: position 6,318 of record JAIPMN010006000.1, read on the forward strand.
ATTTAAATTTAATGATAAAAAAGGAAGTATTTTATTGCAATAAGGAATAGCTTATATGAAATTATACAAATGAATCAACTTGAGATGAATATTTGGAGTTCTTGTCACCCACCTCTCCCCCCCCCCCCCCATCCTCTCTCTTAACATCCACTACTCTAGGATCGATAGTCAATCAAGTATTTATCTTTCTTATTATTTATCTGTATCGTTATTCACTCTTGTGCTATTAATGACCTAACTTTTCCTTACATCCAAATCCTTACCCTTATCGTCACTAAAAGGAGACTCAACATTACCCTTTTCATAAAGTAAAGATGTTATCATTTTCAGGAAATCACCATCAGTTTTGTATTTATTCCTGGTGACTTTGTTACTCTCACTTTGGGATGACAAAATGTTCTGCAATATTTTTACTGCCAACGATATTCTAAGTTTTCTCACGGTGTTCTCTTAGTTAGTACAAAATAGAAGACACATATGGAGAGTATCAAGCAGTAAAATATTTCAATTATGGATTAGTCTGACTGAATATAAGAGAGTATATCATCCATATTAATGGTCGGCCCTCTACACTTATCTACTTGTCAATCAATTTATCATGTTTTGGTAGCACCTGTGATAATATTAAGCTTTTGAGAAATAAATTAAGTTTTTTTGTTTATAGATGATTGCAATTTTTTTTTTGACAACTTAAATAAAACTCAAAGAATTAGACACAAAACTATAATCTTATCTCTTATGATACAGACCTTCAAAACCTGTTTAGGAGATATCCTGGTTTCTGGCAGCTCTCAGATTTAAAATATGTGTTGTCATGGTGACACTAGCATCTGAATCCTTTCACTTTCAGTTTGGGTATTTTGTTCTTCACATTTTTAAGGTAAGTTGCAAACAGTGTTGTCACCATTAAAATACACAGATAGTGTATAAAATGAATAAACACAAATGCTTGGAGTGCTTAATGGTTCATGTCATAACTAGACTTCAATATCTTCATCCTTGAGTGTGAAGATACATTAACTATGTGATATCTCCAAAACATTTCTCTACTCCACGGGCGTCTCTACTCCACGGGGGTATCTACTACACAGGCGTCACTACTACACGGGCGTCCCTACCACACGGGCGTCCCTACCACACGGGCGTCTCTACTACACGGGCGTCGCTACTACAGGGGCGTCTCTACTACACGGGCGTCCCTACTACACGGGCGTCGCTACTACAGGGGCGTCGCTACTACAGGGGCGTCTCTACTACACGGGCGTCTCTGCTACACGGGCGTCTCTACTACACGGGCAACTCTACTACACGGCGTCCCTACTACACGGGCGTCCCTACTACACAGGCGTCGCTACTACAGGGGCGTCGCTACTACAGGGGCGTCTCTACTACACGGGCGTCTCTGCTACACGGGCATTCCTACTACAAAGGTGTCTTTCTACATAGATCAATGGTGTAGGTTAAGTTTGTGTCTCATTTCAGACATACTTTCATTCAAGTGTTCTCAAATATTTAAAGTAGAGAGGCAGCTGCTGGATTCTAAGAATAAAATGAACAAAACTTGCTTAAAATTGATTTCAATTCAAATTTATTTAACATATGCATGTTAATTATAACCATTACTGGTTATTACATTACTGCTGAGTGACTGACTGTGGTAACGTATGATTTCCATGGCTGTGAGTGTAGTTAAATATAACGTATGATTCAATTGACACAACATTAGATGAAGCAAGATTTTTAATACCATCTTGATTTGTTTTAAATATGATGCAGAGAGACCTTTCTGAAATCTGTAAACAGCAGCTGCTCTAAGGATTCAAATACTACAGATTAATAAATTATAATAATGCTTATTATCAATTGAAATGAATATTTGGCTAAAAAATATTGGCTAAAAAATATAACAAATTAGGTAAAACATCTGGGTCAAATGAAAGAAAAGAACATGTAATTCAATAAGTCTATCAATAACTATTTCAGATAATTCCTATATTCATGTTAATAAATTCACAAGGTTGGTAACTAGTCACTTCATGTTTAGTTCAAGATGTCTCATTATTATTCATATTCCTGAGTCAAGTCACAGACTCTCATCACTGTATTGTCTCTAATTTGGGAAAAAAAAATTCTTTCAAGTCACTTTCTTTGAACACTTATAATGACTTGAGACAAGACTCTTTCGAACACTGTCAAGTCATCCATGTTTTTATTCTTCCAATGAACAGCTTAATACCCTGGGCCTTCCTGTAGCTGTTTCAATTCATCCATATTTGTTTTCTCATAAACAGCTGCTTTAACACCCTGGGCCTTCCTGTAGCTGTGTCAATTCATCCATGTTTGTTTTCCCACAAACAGCTGCTTTAATACCCTGGGCCTTCCTGTAGCTGTTTCAATTCATCCATATTTGTTTTCTCATAAACAGCTGCTTTAACACCCTGGGCCTTCCTGTAGCTGTGTCAATTCATCCATGTTTGTTTTCCCACAAACATCTGCTTTAATACCCTGGGCCTTCCTGTAGCTGTTTCAATTCATCCATGTTTGTTTTCTCACAAACAGCTGCTTTAATACCCTGGGCCTTCCTGTAGCTGTGTTAATTCATCCATGTTTGTTTTCCCACAAACAGCTGCTTTAACACCCTGGGCCTTCTTGTAGCTGTTTCAATTCATCCATAATTGTTTTCCCACAAACAGCTGCTTTAATACCCTGGGACTTCCTGTAGCTGTGTTTCAATTCATCCATAATTGTTTTCTCACAAACAACTGCTTTAATACCCTGGGACTTCCTGTAGCTGTGTTTCAATTCATCCATAATTGTTTTCTCACAAACAGCTGCTTTAACACCCTGGGACTTCCTGTAGCTGTGTTTCAATTCATCCATAATTGTTTTCCCACAAACAGCTGCTTTAATACCCTGGGCCTTCCTGTAGCTGTGTCAATTCATCCATGTTTGTTTTCTCACAAACAGCTGCTTTAATACCCTGGGACTTCCTGTAGCTGTTTCAATTCATCCATGTTTGTTTTCTCCCAAACAGCTGCTTTAATACCCTGGGCCTTCCTGTAGCTGTGTCAATTCATCCATGTTTGTTTTCTCACAAACAGCTGCTTTAATACCCTGGGCCTTCCTGTAACTGTCTAGTGCCACACCAGGTACCTATTGTGCACTATTAACATATCCTATGTCTTCACCCAAATGAAACAAGATGCAAATTTCTAAGTTTACTGCTTAGATAATAACAAATTAATGGGAATAATCCAATTCCCTATTGCTAATATTCCTGACCTTTAACCCCCACCCACCGAAATAACTTCTTTCTATCAATGTGGGGACCCACATGCTGAGCATGAGTCACACATGTAACCTTCCCTTCATGAGATGCATTCACAACAATTTTTTCACACACACAATCATCCGAAACATACACACATATGCCATGGTAACTGCAGAGGTTACTGCTATATGGCAAAAAATAAATCTGAATATGAACACATTGCTGTAGTACTTCTAGTATAAAGTGTCATTATAAAACCACATGTAAGAAATGGTATGGTGATTGCTTGCTATCCACAACTAGAGATTTGCATCAAACAAAGACCTGATCGATGGATAGGAAACAGCATAAAAGAGGTCATAACCATAGGAATTACCATGAACTGCCACCTAAAGTCAATCAGCCAATCAAGAGTTGGGATTATTTAAGATAGTGATGTTATGTAGGAGAGATCTCACAGTGTGACAATTTACTTTACTACAATATGAGTACCACTACCTGCACACTTGCATACCTAGTTCTATACCTTGATATTGTGTAGGAGAGATCTCACAGTGTGACCGTTTACCTTAATACAATATGAGTACCACTACCTGCAAACTTGCATACCTAGTTCTATACCTTGATATTGTGTGCAGAGATCTCACAGTGTGACCGTTTACCTTAATACAATATGAGTACCACTACCTGCACACTTGCATACCTAGTTCTATACCTTGATATTGTGTGCAGAGATCTCACAGTGTGACCGTTTACCTTAATAAAATATGAGTACCACTACCTGCACACTTGCATACCTAGTTCTATACCTTGATATTGTGTGCAGAGATCTCACAGTGTGACCGTTTACCTTAAATGAGTACCACTACCTGCACACCTTAATGCACAGTGCGGACTCACACAGCTCCAAATAGTGATGATTTCACTAATATGCAGGGAAAAGGGGCAAATGCAAGACAAATGAAAAGATCAGTCATAATCTATACAAACTATCAAGAAGTATGTGGTACCTGACAGATCGGTAAAATGTGCAAAAGCACTAGGCCCCAACAGATCAGTTGATTGGTAGGTTGGCCTAGGCAACTTTAGGTTTATTATAAAATACAGGTACATAATGTACTACATTTAAATGGCAGGTACATGTAATTACTTAAAGCTTAGGCCTTTCAATAAACACAAAGCAAGGATCATTATGTACTGTTAATAATATCTTAATAAACATTTATCTGTTAGAAAGAATAAGATCATTAAGAGTTTAATTTTCTCAATTTCAGCAATTGTTGGACAATCCTGATGCTGCTGCAATGTAGATAGCAAATCCATTTAGCAGACAATAGCAGCATGGAATCACAGACAACTTATTCCACATCAAAAGGTCCTGTCTTATAACTCTTTATCCTTGATGGTTTTAGCTTCCGTCTCTTTTGCCAAGTTTCGCTTACCCATGACCTTCTTGGCTCCTAGCAGCATTTTCCTGAACCAGTAAATATTGAGAAGGTCTAATACTACGCTTCCAAACATTAATGAGTTCCTCATGTGAGGCGTGATGCCCGGCATTGGATGAGTGGAAAACGTACGGTAGACACTAATCCAGTAAGGAACGATAGTTAGAATACGCAGAACAAAGAAGGAAAACGTCATGAGGATTCCATTGTAGAAATAAAGGTTACCATCGGTCATCTCCAGAGTACTCAAAAACCATCTGTAAGGAGACAAAGTACATTGATATAATACTGACTGAAATGACATACTGAATGGACCCAGTATGTACACATCAAGCATATACTACTGTATGATATAACATACTGAATGGACCCAGTATGTACACATCACGCATTGATATAATACTAACTGATATTACATACTGAATGGACCCAGTATGTACACATCATGCATTGTTATAATACTAACTGAAATGACATACTGAATGGATCCAGTATGTACACATCAAGCATATAATACTGTATGATATTACATACTGAATGGACCCAGTATGTACACATCACGCATTGATATGATACTAACTGAAATTACCTACTGAATGGACCCAGTATGTACACATCAAGCATATATAATACTGTATGATATTACATACTGAATGGACCCAGTACTGTATGTACACATCACGCATTGATATAATACTAACTGAAATTACATACTGAATGGACCCAGTATGTACACATCAAACATTGATATGATACTAACTGAAATGACTTACTGAATGGACCCAGTATGTACACATCAAGCATATAATACTGTATGATATTACATACTGAATGGACCCAGTATGTACACATCACGCATTGATATAATACTAACTGATATTACATACTGAATGGTCCCAGTATGTACACATCAAGCATATAATACTGTATGATATTACATACTGAATGGACCCAGTATGTACACATCACGCATTGATATGATACTAACTGAAATGACATACTGA
>JAIPMN010006001.1:0-12680 GCA_020650975.1 Apostichopus californicus
TATAATACTTTACATGTAGTAACTGTGTACTGGTTGCTTAAAATTATAATTTTAACACTGAAATGTTGTTAATACATAGTATGTATTATGTAAGTAGTATATCCTTCGAAGGATATGGGATATTTCGTTTAATTAACAAGGCAATAGAAAGAAAACAATTTAATAGCAAGCATCATGCAACATGAAAATGGTATGTCACTTTACACCGAAACAACAAACCAATGCAACTAATCTACAACATAAACCTGATTAATTTCCAAATAATTCCTCATATCCTTTATTGTCATAAGCACCGCAGCAAATTGTGAAAATCTTTGTTTGCTTGCACATTGCTTGTAATAAATGGTTATAATTGCCTCAACGCACTCTAGTTTTACTTAGTATATACTTCTTGAAAATCGATAGAATGGTTAGAACGTAAATTTTTATTTTATTTTTCTACCGAACGTTTCTTAAGTTTGTTCATTTAAATTGTTTATAATTCCCCTGTAAGTTTCTGTTTTCATGGACTTGTGATAAAAAAAATGGAATTATACAATCATTACGACAGTGGGCAAATCATACACATTTTCTTAAACCTATCAAGTTTTCACACGATGATTCTGGTTAATATAAGATATTGGCCTCTTTTCTCGGGGTAATACTGAATAAGTAGATTTGTTGAGAAGAAATCAATAACATGAAGTAGATATCAACATTTTTCTTTCAAATTTGATACCAAAAATTGAGTTAAGAAAAGTGATACTATCCTGAACATATCTTTGTTACACTTGAAATCAATTAAAGTATTTCAATAGAACCATGAGCTAAATTGAAAAGAGTTTAATACTTGGAATAAACAGAACAGGTAGAGGGAACCTTATACAAGATATTAACCTATGTCCTCGGGATGATAATGTTCAATGTTTGAATAAGATAGATCAGAAGAAATAGAACATCAAGTAGATGTCAATTGATTCCACGATAGCTAATAGAGATTACAAAAGTGCAGTTGCAAATTTGCAAAACTGCAAGCAAACTAATGTTATACGGCTCTCAACCCAAACATTTAAGATCTGTTGGTCAATATTTGGAGGTGGTTCAAAAGCTTAAAGGCAAACTGACTTGATGTTTGACAAAGTCCAGAATTTTTTGGGATGGGGACATAAACGGTGTCGTTCACATTTATCACTCATTGCTTTCAATTCTGTTTATTTTGACAGACGGGAGAAGCAAGCCTGATGGTAAGTTTCTGCGTTATCACCTCAACCACCAGTTCAGTACGTACGACCGTGACAACGATGCTTATAGTGGTAACTGTGCCGTCAGTTATCGCGGTGCCTGGTGGTACGACAATTGCTATAATTCCAATTTTAATGGCGACTACCACGCAGCATTTGGCAGTTATAGCAGTGTTTATATGGATTATATACCAGGATACAATTACAACATGAAATTCACGGAAATGAAAATTCGTCCATTCGGAGTTTAGATAGCATGCAGATGCTTCTCCCACACGACACGAACCACATACAGAAATCCTTTCCGATGAATATGCACGTGTTTATTGATGAGACCTTTGGAATATATCCGTCTAAACTATTGCAGTAATGATAACGGATTTAGTCATTTCAATTATGTAGACTATTATAGTGATTAAATCACAGTGCTGTAGTATATCTAAAAGGTAATATTGACAAAGAAACTAATTAATGTGACGTTGAAATAAAGTGACAGAATTCCTGATGGATCGAAATCTTTGTAGATGTACTTTATTGGGGTGTGTATTTGTTTTAGATTCGCAACAACAGTATCTCTAACATTTTGGTCATTGTTTCAGATGCTTCAAGCAACTCTCCAGAAACTGTAGTGCTTCATTAGTAAGCCATCTTAAAGTGACTTTTGCTTTCGGCGTTACATTTTCACGAACTACATTAATGAAGTAACGCACATTCGCTTGTTACATAATGGTACGCACGCGGTAAATGAATAATCGTATAAAATAGGCCTGCCGGGTTAAATCTAAAAAACTAATTAGAAAATTGATTCCGTTTGTCAAGAAGAATTTAAAGAGACATGCATCACCCAAAATGACAAGCAAAACATGAAATTAAACTAATACGGTTAAAACAAACAATCTGTCATTCGTTCATGTTACGAATAAGTAGACAATACGAATAAGTAGACAATACATTTTATTATGTTATCCACCAAACTAGACCGACAACTGTTCTCCTGCTTCTTTGAAACTGGAGATTCATTAATTACATCCTTAACATTTAGCGAGCTAGGATTTTTTTATATATATTCACAGTTCGTTTGATTTTTATTCCCCGTTATTAAATATAGACGTCTTGTGCTAAAAGATAACACTTTTAAATATTTAAGTTATCATCATGGATCTATAGAAAAGACACGCTAAGACAGAAGAATGCGGAATTCCCCGTCTTGCTTAACTACGGAATCGTCTTATAGGTATGATATACTACTGATATGTATGTTAAGCCACAAGGATGCCCTTCTCGCTTCCCCCTTTCTTCCGTCAAAGCAAACAGAAGGAACATGTCGTTTTGCTCGCCTCTCATGATGAAATATGTTAATCACCTGAATTAATTTCCTTCTAATGAGAACTACACAGCGGTTGGGGTTGCTTATACCATGAGGTCTGACTGTTGGTAGAAGTTTCAAATTAAACAGTAATCAATTAAAACTTGTATTCTACGGTTGCAGTATCGCATTGGCTTTGCTTGTTCTCTAAAGAATAGAAAATTCGAAAGACTTTTAGTGAAGTTATTTAGGGAATAAATCCAATAGCTTACAAAGCAAATTTGGCCCCAAAAAATATCATTTGGCATATTTAGTTAGCACATTAGTAGATGGCATATGAAAACTAAATGCTTGATATCAAATTGGTTACTTCAGTTAGTTTATAAAGAGGACACAGCTTATGTAATAGTGCAATCATTAAAAAATGCCTATATTCAAATTGATTACAAAACACACTTCAAAACCGTGACAATGTTTAAGAACTCAATGTTGCGCTTTCGAAACAGTTGTACCACGAGCATACTCAGTTCATATGTGAATAACTCTTTATCGATAACACGATAGATCGCTTATGATCACTATTGTTTCCATGAACTTTCTGGTCTTGCATATCTAGATAAAATCCGTGTTTATTAAAGAGGGCATTCTTCTCATTCTTCATCGACCAGGGCGCCGCTTCATACCTCAGATTTTAAATTGCTTATAGAAAACGGTAAAAGTGGACCACATATCCACCCCGTCCCCAATTAGTGACCAAACTACTCATCCTCCACCCTACCCTACCCTTCCTTCTATCTTGAAGGCAAATAAAATATCAATAAAACCGTGAAATAATACAGCACATGGAAGAATTAAATAATGCTATTCGTAAGATATCTCTTAAATAAAATAAATCAGCATGTGTTTAAATTACTCAGACTTTAGTGCCCATTTATCACAACATAAATTCAAATACAAAGTAACTTGTATGATGTCATACTTCTGTGGGAAGACTAGACAGACAAAACTGAAATTTATATTGATAACGTTACTCACTCTTCTAACTATTCATCTAATAGCTCTGAAACTTGTAATTAGCTCTTCAGAAACTTCAATATGATTTATTACAGGACAGCAAACATCTATTATCATATTACCTATAAAAATATGTTTGTATGGAGGAAACGTATTGGAGTACATTAACGATAGACAACAGACAACAAAATAAGTAGTTTATTTTTCGTTAGGTTTTCCCCCTTTCGTATCACATTCAATTGATTTGACATGATCTGCTCTATAACATATACTCGGTTGACTCTTTCATCATTCCGTATGCCTCACCCTCTTGATATTACTCAACTGCATATTTAAGTGCGAGCAGTATGTTCGCTTGAAATATTTCAAAACTCTATAACGCAGAAATTAAAGAAACAGTTTAACGAATTAAACCTGATCTCCACAATTACTTCACTTAACTTAGCGATTCCAGATAAAAATCGACTTTAGTCACTCATTTTGCAGTTTGCATTAGTCTTAACTACTAAATGACATCAAAGATAACATGTATAATGACAACCTGTTAAGAATCAAGCACTGATGGTAATTGCATTGTTTTGTAATATCGACATTACGCGCACAGCCAACTGTTTCAGTGTCCTTCCTGCCAAATATCTGTACAAGGGTCATTTGTTTTCCAAACATACACTTTTCTACTTCAGGAAGCGGGAACAATCAGTGCCAATATACGTTAAAGAGTAAGCGTAGCTTTCGTTGGCGATCTACTGAGAAAACTATAAACATTTGTTTCATTTTTACTACATTTACAGTAATTATTTAAATTTGTAAACTGATTTGGCATTAATCGCAAAAGCACAATTACACAAAAAATAAATACCTAATTTGCAAAATACATTATCAATGAATGTTACACCATTCATGCATGATAGGCGTGTGCCCTATAGCTAGTATCACTTATCTGGAACTATTCTAGATACTATATGTCTGAGACACTAGTTCAAAGGTAGGTTGTCTTGAAATACATAGCCGTCTTGGTATATACAAACAAGGGTAAATTCCACCCTCAAAATTTCACTTTTCTTATGATAGGAAACAACTACACACTATTTTAACTACTAATTCTGTCCTCGAATTCAAATTTCCCCAGACATTTTCAACGTTGTATGCTACAACCAAAATGTTACCACTGGTTAGAAAAAAGGTATGCCGTTCTCCCTATTTAAGTGTAGAAGTATATGTCTAAGAATACCCCGGCATTTGTTGTTTGCTCCATGCCAGTCTAAAATCATTATTCATGTTTTGGCGTGAGAAACTATCACTATATAGGGCAAAGTTATACGATAGTGTATCTAGCTGATATTTACCAAAACATCTTTGAAGACCTGAAAGAAATGTGAACATCTCAAGTTTCTCAAGTAACTACTCCAATTGTAAACAGAGAAAGTTATATGAACTGTTCAGTGTGGAGTGTGTTAGACCCGTCCTTAAATTCTGATAATGGAGAAAGTACTAGGTGTTCACACTTTAATGTACAGTTTTCCAATTTGCTCTGTTAAGTAGCTTTGAGGGTGTTCAACCTTTCACCAATGACACTCTCGCCAACTTTCAGCGTACTAATTTTGCAAGGATCAAGTTCTCTTGAACTCTTTTCTAATATTGCTGCAGGTACTTCACTGAAGACAATCTTTTCCTCAGTTGCTCTAGCAATCAGATGACTGCATATCATATTGTGACGATATTAGGAATTAAAATGCCTTTTGACTTACGGATTTCAGTATCGAATAACTCATCTTCAAATGTTCCTGATCCTCGGATATACCTATAACACTTTATCTTTGTTTACGATCGTGTCAATATCATAGCATTTTACACGCGCATCCCTGCTTGTTCAATTGGAGATGAGGACAGGCATGCTGAAATAACAGACATTGTCCAATCTTCAGTTGATTGGATGTTTGAGCGACATACGTCATTTCACAATAACTGAGCTTTATAAGGCTGTTTTAATAATAAAAGCGCGATTGATAGTCAATACGTCTGATTAGTTTAAACTGGTACAAAGAGCATGTAGCTTCGAATGTTTGATAGTCGAGAGAATTTATTGAATTATGTTTATATCAAGTTATTCCTTATTCTGTGTTTCTGAATTCCTATACAAGGAAGGGAAAATGAAGATTTATAAAGCTTCGATAATCATAAGTTTGGTTTTAAATCTTGCATCTGTTATTCTATCGACAGGTAAGCATCTTTTGGAATCAAAATAATAACTGTGTAATTGAATAATGTTTCAATATTTTCATACTTACCTCTTATCTTATTTAGCATCATGTTCAATTACAAGAAATGATCTGCGGCTATTATTTTGTTCATATCTGAAATGAAATATATATGCTTCTCTGTAACTTACTGTGACTTAGATTAATAACATGCAGACTACTTCGGGCAGTATAATAGTTACAACTAAATATGTAACAGTATTTGCTTGTCAATATTTGAAGGAATACGTTGAAATCTATAGCAAAGAATAATCCACAATTTCAATTTTAATGTCATAATCGATTATTTGCTTTAGCATTAAAGACCCGAACGAGAGATATTTCCGACAAGAATGCCGAAATTTGAACTATTGTATTGTCACTGTCGCTCTCTGTATAATAATTAATATATTCAGAGTTCAAGTTTCAGTATTCTGTCCGGAAGGAGACCTAGTTTTGTGGACAATCTAGAGGAGTTATATAAGTCTTATAACTGAATGATATCATCCATAATGTAAACACGTTTCTATTATCATGCAGAGACACGTGGAAAAAGATGTAACCCTATATGCTTACAGGGAATTCTTTGTCGACGCTAGAGTTGTGTTTACACAAGGAACCCAAGTGTTAATAGTTGTAACTACATCACAGCTGACAACGGTACTTTTAATATCGCATTTCAGTCTGAGAACGTAAATATTTAATACAGGGGATTTGTCTTTGAAATAATAATTACTTCAGTTAAATAGAGCATCCAAATGAAACCCATCAATAACAAACGATTTCCCAACCCGGTGTTAATCGATCCATTAATATGTGATTGTAGCGTTGTATATTAGATACTGTTGTTAGCATAAAAGGACTTTTGGAATTAAAGTGTGATTGATTGTTGAGAATCGCTTTTATCCACAATTGTTAACAGATGAAGTTCGTGGTTTCCTTCCGATGCAACCTCGTCAGAAACAAAATTCATTCATCTTCGACAACACAAGGTAGGATTAATCCATTAAATTCACTGTCTAGGATGTTACTTATTTAATCATAAACCTGTTCATTTGCCTGTCTTGAGATGTATGATTAAATCCATAGAAGGTATTAGTTGAACTAACACTATGTAAATAATTTGAAAAAAAAGTTTTAATGAGGAAATGATACGTTCCGTTTGTAAATTTAAGGTCCTTTAAACTCTAAGTCAACTGTTAACACACTCCAATGTTTCTGTATACTTACAAACTAATATATGGCCGGATATGTTGATGTTCTGTTTCTCGCTTCTTTTTTCTCTCAAAAGAAATGACATTTTGTAAGTTTTTCTCATGATTATTTGAACGCTTCATGCGAGAAAATGTATGAAATAAAGCCTCTGGTAAATCCATGTCATTCACGCGTCCACTTCAGTCTGTAAAACTTGCAAGTTCTTAGTTATTTTTATGATGATGCGCTTTCTTGTTAATCTTGAAAGCCTTGCACTGTTCCTTTTTCTCCATGGCACATGCGTAAAGTTTTTCAAAATCTAATTATATTTGAAAATGGCGACATTTTCAAGAAAATGAAACGACGAAATAACATTATTCGAGTCAATATTTAGTTGACTAGAAAACTAAAAAGAAAATGGTATTCCTTATCAGTTTTGTTTTGCCTATGTGTTGCTACTTTCTCTCCAAGACAGGATAACTTGATGGCAAAGAAAAACACACAAAGGATAAACGGCAGTTGTAACGTGTTCTGAAGTTATTTTGATTGGACAAATATATACAAAATAAACTCCGATGAAAGCTTTTCTGTTTTTGACTTATTTTTCTTTTCTTTTTCTTGTACTTGAATTTGGTAATAATTACATTAACTCTTTTACATTACATGAAACATCGTCAGTGGAGAAAGCACATATTCTATTTGATTTTAGAAAACTGTAAAGGCAAAAAAAAATGAAACGAAATCCATTTTCGTACTTCAATGACGCTGTAGTGAGTTCTTTCAAATACCTCTATAGAACTGAAGAAAAAACATGTCTAGTGCTTTATGAAGTCTTACAACATGCCTTACAATTGATAAGATCTAATAGAGGGAGCCCTGTACCTTCACGGTGGGGAAAATCACTATATTTTAACTTAATCGGGCCATTCTTTTTTAAAGCATAGTCAACCAAAATAGAACCTGCTGGGCAAAACTACCAAACAACTTGATCCACTCACAACCACAATACCGCGGTGTGATCATGACGGTATCACCACAATAGATTTTTGTCTATAGATCATGTTGTGTTTGTTTACATAGTAATATGATTTCACAATATAATGATCGTAATATCCTCATTACAATGCTAGCACTATATATAAAGCATATATATACAGCAAAATCATTTTCCAACATACAGAAGGCTTGGCACACGTATGCGCCCAACGCACTAAGTCTCCGGGTGACATCATTACTGTTAGCTGATGATAAAAGATGATACAAGATAAAAGTAAACTTTCCGTCTAAACACCCTCACCAGTACTTCACATACGTCACCATTACGTCACTTTCCAAAAAGACTGAAAAGTGCAATGTAATATAAATTAACCGACTGTTCATAATTCTCTTGTACATTGTGTTTCCTAATTCATCCCGTATGTTGTCATCCTAAAAAAAAGATGTATTGTTATGAAAATTAAAAAAAAAATGCATATCAAATAACATCGTGGTTAGGTTTTAAGTAAAAGGCAAATTGTCAAAACAGCCAAATACAGAGTCAGCCACGATGAAGTAATATTCAGGGCGCTGTCCTCTTGGTCTTCTTTCAACATGTCAACATATCGCGCCCTGGATCCATTATTAGGGGCCTCTGGTAAGTTTAGTATTTCACACATCATTCCATAAATGTCAACCTGTCAAAATAGTAAAAAAATATAATATTCAAACTTTTATCACATATTTTATGGTTACATGACCTAAGGCTTATCTAATGTTGAATAATAATTTGCTAAAATGTGCTTACATTTAATATTTTGAAGGAACAAAAGAGAAAAAGAGGAAAGAAAGAAAATAATAGAAATCTTAGGTTAATGATGGTGTTCTAGTTCGTTTCTCTTTTAGATAGCCTAACAATAATTATTATTATATTGAAAATATTATATTATAATGAATATTATAATAAAAATATTATAATGAAAAATATTATAATGAAAATAAAAAACATTGAAAGATAATAATTAAAATATAATCATAAAAATCATCTATATTACCGAACTGATAGGAGATGCTCTGTACCCTTCTTTGAAGAAAGGTCCTTTAGCCATGAAATAGGACTTCATTGCCATATGCCTGGTATCATAGCCGTGTTGAGAGCCAAAGATGCGATCCACATCTTGTTGAATATTCAAAGGATCCTTTTCATCTGGGAGAAGAAGGGACATCGCATCCTGTAGTAATGAAAACGCAATGGAAGTTTGCAATATGTGACGTCTCGCTGAAACACAGCCTGTTTGTCAATTATAAATATTCTAATGAAAATAAAAACAATGACCATCAATATTTTATAAAGACTTTGAAAGACTGAATGTTTATAATGTCACTAAACAGCGTTTCTCGTTGATCATTAACAACTTTTTTTTCTTTCTTTTTTTAGTGTGACCATCATATATTCTTGTAATATATTCAACGACTTATAATATAAGTGCCAACATTTCTAGTCACGAAATTTGTTTTAATTGCAAAATGATAGCTGAAATATTACGCTTGAACTTGGATATTTATAATTAACATTAAATAATGTAGCAATATGCTAAATTATCCGAGACAATTGCAGGTTTATATTTCAAGTGCTTATACTACTGGCAAATGTATTTGTATGTACACCAACAACTGTTGACATGTATGTTACTTTGATCTATTACAGCTATGATATACGTGATTGCTATAAATGTTATGGATAACATTAATTGCTTCTTCCAATATTGCATTAATATGGACAAATTAAACATTTAGCGCACAATGTTTACCATGATCGCTCTGTTTCGTCGTTTAAGCATACACTACATATTTGAAGATAACTTAGTAGCGTACAACCAGAGGCCGAGGATTGGTGTGGTAGGGAAATATGCCTCCACCTATTACAGAAATGATCAGGGACGAAACGGGGCAGGCAAACAGATTGATAAGAAGATATACTTGGCATCTTTAATATATACGATGACGGAGCATGGGGACACGTGGCTCCCCCTCCCCCTAAAATGTCCTTCCAAATAACACACGCACTAAAAGTATACATAAAAGTAGTTAAAATTATGCAACTGATGGCACCAGTTTGCATCTACGCCTCCTTATCTGTATACAGAAACAAACTCTACTCAGACTTCACTCCCTGAGCCAAATTTCCCTCACCTATTGGTCGACTTCGTAGCAGAGGATAGTGTGTCATGAAAAGTGATATCAATACAATATTAACATAATTGCACCTATATAGTTAATTCCCTCATTCTTAAAGTGTGGACAAAAATACAGTTTTTCCACCTCACGCGACTCCTGAGATGGCATTGAGATATAAATAAATCAAAACTGTTAGCAAACTGCTTATCCACTAAAGAGCCTCTCTTTGTCCCTCCGCTGTTTATTTCCTACCTCTCCTCTTACCCCTGTTGGATTCCTTCTTCTCTCCATCCCTTGTCTACTAATCTTCTTACATCTATCTCTTTTGTGTTCATCCTGCTCATTAACCTGTATGTATTATGTGTGTGTATTTGTCCCTTCTGTTACTGTAACTTATCATTCAGGCTCTGAAGAGGATCCTGCTAGTATCGAAACTTCAGACCAACTTACTTTTACACATTCTCTTACACGGGCTCTCTATTGGATAAGCAGTTTGCTAACAGTTTTATTAGAGATGGATAAGTTTAATGTAACTTACTGTGTAGATAAACCATCCTGGCTCCACGAATCCGAGGATTGGTAATATCCGCGGGTGGTTGGCGTAGTGTAGCCTCTCTGGGAATTCTGCCTTCTTGTAGATATTCAACCCCTCAACTTTGTCCTTTAAAGCGTCATACACCTGTTCAAAATACATTATATAGGTGAATATATATTTGAAATTGTAATGAGTTGGAAAATCTAGAACAGTGATAAAACATTCAGCCTCCATCGGGATTCGAAACCAGTGCCTTCCGCTTTATATACTGACACCCTAACAACCAACTAGCCCATGGACACTTATTGTATATATCCAGAGGTTGGGAACCAGTAAGGGAAGGTCTTCATTTCAGTGCAGGGTTTTGCCACCGGTATCGAACAATGCTAGTACTGTTTTGGTGACATAGTTTGCCTTACTCTAGAGATTAATCATGATGCTAACCAACTCAAAACCATTAGGAAAGGTCTAACATAAGCTGCCTCCTGAGTCACCATGGGACAAGTTTTTTTCACTATGGCCTCTTTCGCACTTTTCATTTTTCCTTTTAGTTTATATCATGAAAATGAAAATACATTATTCTCTGTCACATACTTTCCACGCTTCCCTTCCATAATATGCCCTTTGATTGAGCGTGATGTATCCCCATGAATGGCCAATGCCCCCCCTCCCCCCCCCACCCCCATCCTCTCCTTCCAGCATATTATACAATCTGAGGTTGATGCTTCACTGCATAAAATACAACCTGAATGGTTTGTCGAGGATTTTAACATAACAGAATATAAAGCAAATTGTCCCACGGGGGTCGAACCGAACAGCATACCCTACCAGGTAAGCCGACGTATAGATAGGACGGTAACCTTGCATCATGTACAGGGGCCTAAAACAAGGAGACCCGCTGAGGTCGAAACCTAAGCACATGATACAACAAAGAAACCTAACAGCTTATAATGAGACACGGTCGTCGTTTACATTGAGAACGAACATCACACATTAAACAAGAAACTAACATTTTCCCGTCTTATACTGGGCCGCATGTGATATAAGGTAGCCTTAAAGTACTACCGACCAATTTGCCCCATATTCAGTAGATATGTGGTGTGTGATAATATCATTCAAAATCTGTTGAAATTTGTCGAAAAGCTCTTTTCGTTTCTAAGATATACACGCAGGGACGTCGCTAGAGGGGGGGGGGGTGTGGGGGGGGGTGTCCCCCCCCCCCAATCTTGGTAAAACTGACGATAGTTGGAAAATTTCAGTGCCACAGTCGGAATTTCCGACTGTCGCACTCTAATTTTTCCAACCGTCGCACTCTAATTTTCCGACTGTCGCACTCTCATTTTCACATTTTCTTGTAATTTGTGATTGACCTTAAATTTTCGGTCAAAATTGACCTTTGATCAATGATATTTGCCACGTTTTCCTTGTCACATTGAGAAATTGTATCTCGCGATCCTTATACTCCACCATACAAAACTTCGTATGATTTTGAATTAACTCTAAAAGAACTACTGTACAACGTTCGCCAGCTTCAATTCGGTTAATTTATGTATTAATTTTGCAATTGGTTGGGTTGACCCTGTTCGCTATCTTCAAGTAAGTTCAGGATATACATTGTATGGTATACGATTAAAACGCTCAATATTGAACTACGGAAGCTTAAAAGTGCCATCAATGAGAAAACTTTGCCCCAAAAGTTGACATTTTTCAGTAAATTGTTTAGATAACAAGATAAAATCTTATCAAAAATCAGAAAAATGTTGGATTGCTCAGTTGCTTTAACTGAGCAATTGAAAAAATTTCTGAAAATGTTTAATTGACAATTACTTATCATAGCCTATCTCGTCAATTGGACATTTTTCTGCAAAATGTTTAATTGTTCACTTCATTCTAAATGCTCAGTTGGAATGAAGTGCACAATTGAAAGTTTTTCATGTGAGTGATAAATAGCCCCCCCCCCCCAAGAAAACAATTTAAAGCGTGCTAGTAAAAAGCACTGTATTTTTTGGTAATTCACTATG
>JAIPMN010006002.1:10231-22638 GCA_020650975.1 Apostichopus californicus
GGGGGGGGGGGGGGAGGTGAGACAGCGAAAGGATAGAGGTATGGTTAGGGAGGTAATTCAGAATCTTAAATTAATGAAAAGGAATTAAAATTACACTTCTTTCCATAGTCCTAATCATAAAATTAGGATCGATTGCCTCATTTTATCTGCAGATGTCATGTTTTTACTCCATAATTTTACTAAGCGACCAGTGGAACAAAAACAAACATTACAATGTTGTCTGTTGCCATGGTCAAGATCGAACGAGAAAATATTTCCACACATTCCAAGATGTGTATATGCTCCAGACTGCTACTTTATCACAAGGTGAAACATTATGAACTCTCTGCTAGTACGTATGTCCCTTTTAATTCCGATATAGCTGCACTCACATACCAGTTACCTGTAAATACCATGCAATATGCAAATTAGAAAGAAAATGGCGACGCAGAGTTTTTTTTTACCTTGAAAAGTGGTAATGTTTGGCAATAGGATTTGGGAAATGTTAAACGAAATGGGCGAGTGATATAATCTTATTACCAGTCCTTGTCGGTATGTCCTTTCATCATCTATATGTCAATCAATCCTTCGCCGTGAATTTGAGATCGAAAGTAATGAAAAAAAGAAAGGGAGACAAACGTAATTTAAAAATATATGGAGACTTTTAGATATATTGTTTTGTCCTATACATTGATCGGGACGACTGTTTGTGTGAAAACTATGGAGGATCTCGCACAGGACAAAGTAAAATCAATTGGTATGTGGGAAGGTCTGGTAGCAAAACATTCTCTGTATTCTCGTATTCGCGCGTTGCCGTGGATTTTGCTATTGTTCGAGTATCGACTCAAAAATACCTTCGTGGAATGACTGACAGTGTATGCAATTTGTTCTGAGCTGCAAAAAGCCAGGAAAAAACAAAAAAGTAAAAAATAAATAAAATTAAAAAATAAATAAAAATGATATCATTTTATATACAGTAAGACAAATTACTAAGAATTGTATCGTTTGACATTTGGATTGAAGTGAATTAAGTCTGACACGTTAATCAGGCAATGTTTTTAAATCATAATCGAGTTTTAATAACAGATGGCTGTTTTGTTTTCTTTCGGAGCGATATCCCGACATTTGAAAATTAGACATCTGTGAGGAATAATACGGATCTGTTTGTGTCATGTTCAAATGGATTTGTTTTTTGTTTGTCGCTTCAAAATCTGCAATATTTGAGAGTTTGGCTGTGTATATTAGTTTCCTTTGGATAGAACCAGAATAACATGTCGCATCTGTTTTTGGGGGAAAATTTTACCGCCGAAGATCCAAACCTGATAACGGTACATGGAGTGACGTTGTAAAGAAAGTCTGTAACTAGTGTAACTAATTGTTCGTTGATATGTTTAATAAGGACTTTGTGGTGTATCTCCTATCTATTTATTTCTGTAGTTACACCTCCGATGATAACTGTGAAAGTTTGTATCGGAGTTCCAACCTTAACATTCATCCCTTTGTCAAATGTGTTCTGCTGAAACTTCATGAAACTGTCTAAATTTTTTTTTTAAAAAGGACCCAAATGCGAATTAAACTGGACACAGATATTCGGTGTGTGTTACTCTCTGTCGTAATTTTGTCGTAATCTGTCGTAATCTTTTATAAGTCTCCGATCTCTCACGTGAGATGTAGCTCCGATAACAAACTGAATTGAAACTGCCGCAAGTGAAAGAAAAACGAAAAGAGGGGATATGATAAAAAAAGAAAAGAAAAAAAAGAAGGCCATTGCAAGGTCCTTGACCAGAGGAATTTACAAGTTCTTGTTTTATGACAGTACTTCACATTTAAGAGGTCCTTTAAATGTAAAGTTGACATTTGGGGAAAGTTTATGACAATGTGTATCACTTGGAGTGTTGACTATAGGTTTGTTGATACATAGGTAAACATTGCTACTTCCTTTACAACTTCTGACTGCATCCAGAGATGTTTTAGATATCTACTCTGTGCTGCATTGAGAAGGGTCTCAAGAAGAATATCCAGGGTCAACTTACTTGAAAAGACTTGTAAAACTATCTGCTTTAAAATATTCAGTGGATTCGGATTTGGCCTGAAAAGATCACAGACGCCTTATTTGGTAGGCAGTTTGAAGGAGTCCACGTTAGTGAGATATCCGAATATGTTTGTTCACTGATATAGTTGATGCCCGGGTTGAGTTTATGGTCACATGTCACGGGTGGGTATTTGCACACATACTTTCATTTTTATGCAGAAAATTGTTTGAATAGATGGACGCAGGCAGATGTCAAACGGCTAGTCCTCTGGTTTGGTATATATTAAGACTCTTCCATTTTTGTTACTATACATTAGACTCCTAGCTACTATCCTAACATTCAAACCTAAACCACCACAAGTTGCTCGCAGTTATTACGTTCGAGAGGAAACTGCAGAGGTTTAACCGAGAAAGTGAAAATAGGAGATCGTGTAACAGAGAGTGAGCAAGAGTAAGCGAAAACCACTCTGCTTTGTTGAGGATATTATTCAGGTCGATCGATTATTTATGCAAAGGAAATTACGGTTTTTAATCGGTATGGAATAAAAACCCCGATGCGACTGAAGTATGGCTGTTGCAAGAGCCTCTACGAAGGTAAACAATATTGAATTATTCCTGTTTCTTCATTTTAATGTTTGGGGAAAGGGGGCGGGGGAGGGGAGAAGGGGAGGCGGTGAGGGGGAGGGGAGAAGGGTAGGCAGTGGAGGAGTGAGGAAGAGAAGGAGAAGAGTGGATTAATCGTAAATACGATGCGGGTGTTTTCTCTTATTTGCCTAATCTCCTCGTTCAACTAGTGGCAGAGATTAAGACCAGGATGGTATATTCAACTAGTTGCATCAGGTTGCTTTCGAAAATTCTAATTTTAATACATTCCTACTCACCAAATATACACTCACAATGTGTGTGTGTGTGTGCACAATATTCCGTACAAACATTCTTTTCATCCAGAAAGGTGCAATTAGCTGATAATGAATTAGTCTTGCTACCAGTTAACTTTTTTTACAGTAATAACAAACATCTGTCTGTTAAAACCTTGATATATTAATTTGCTATAAAAAGATGTGTGACAAAATAATAAAATCAACTTTGATGTGTTAATTTTGGGAATTTTGTTGTTATAAAGTTGTAAAATTGAATGCCTGGTATTAAACATAAAGGCAGCATACAACAGCATACATATAACAGCAGAGTGTTGACGAGCGGTTACTTGACAGAGCCAATTCTTTCTTCCCTAAATTTGGTCCGTTAAATCTGCTATATACAGACTTGTAATTACACGTTTCTGATATATTTATATATATTTATATATAAATATATATTTATAAATATATATATCGATATATATGCGACTGTTTATACAATAGTAGATGACATATCCTCGCTTTCTTCCATTTCAAATTAGTCCGACAGAAAATTGATTATTTTGTAATCATCTGGGAATAGATTGTAATCATTTGTCTTAAATTGACCAATAAATCATTCCAACAGATTTAACTCCCTTATCGGAGAATGCCCAAGCCCTCCACAGCAGACGAATAATGATCCGCCACTTGAACTGCAAAATTACTTTTCATTTTTTTGGGCAATCAAACTAGTCTCTCTCCCCTCCACGAGATACAAACAAACGATATCTTCCAATATCTCATCTCAACTCAGGGCATCTTTCCATCAACTTCCAGCTGACTTGCCTCTGCCTGTTACCCTTCCTCTATATATTCCTCCAAGACTCGCTGGAGACACCAGCAGTATAGTAACACACATCGGCGGGCTCATCCTGCGATTCCTTCTCTCCGTCTCTATCTTGTATTTTTTTTTTACTTTTACCGCCGTAAACACATAATTCATCTGTGCGAGTAATTTGTCAGCTAAGCCCTGAGCCTATGAATGAATTTTGCGGCTCGGAGGGTGAATCTTTAGAAGCTTGGAACAGACCGACGATAACGTTCGTTCGTTCTCTACGACGAAGGGCTGTTCAAATAGTAGTGATCGAGGGGTACTAGTAGTAAGAAGGAGACTATTAGCAGAAGAGAAGAAGGAGGAGGAGGTGGAGGTTTGGGGATTAAGCTCGGATGTAGTCATGGTGGTGGATGAGAGATCGATTCGAAAATGGCTAGCAGAGTGGTGGACGGGAGGTTATACTCCTTGCCGCAGATCGGCAGAGCAGGGAAAAATCATAAGAGGAAGATGTATGCCACTCCGGGCAAGAAACAGGTACCTGTGTGTGTGTTTGATTAACACGTGTATTAACTGTATATATGTATTTATATATTTGTATACTGTAGGGTACATAGACCGTAATACATACATTGTTATTGTTCACATCCCAGTAGGGAAGCTGGTACAATTTTGCAGTTTTGGTTACAAATATTAATTTTTGTAGCTGGTCTCATGATCATACAGTATATCAGATAAAAATGCAAGTCAACAGTTATTTTTTTTGTCTTAACCATGATATATTATTATATGTGTATGGAAACTTTATGCATCAGATGTATAATTAGTTCCGTCACTAAAACAACATGTATAACTCCATGGAGTATTTGTAGCAGTTGTTCAACTAATGTAGATTAAGTTGTACGGTAATGTAAATTGTGGCGTTCCAAGCATGTCTGTAACTTAGTCCTTGAAAGTTGTCACGTGACCTACGATGCAACATTTTCTTGGAATTGTGTATGTACTGTATGTGTGAGCCAAGATATAACTGGCATTCATGAATATTCATAAAGTAATACATTAGATTGCCAGATCGTCTTTCTTAATTGGTAGTTATTCCCATTCAGTAGAGTCACTTGTATAACTGTAGTCGCATGGGATGTGACCTATATGTACAGAGATTTAATATCGAGTACGTTAGCAATTTTAGTCAAGTTTCTGATGTTTAAAAATGTTCTGCCTTTGTTCATACACTGAGTCATATTTTTAAGTGGTAATTTAAAAAAAAATACACTACATTTGATATGTGAGGAACATATTGATTGTAATGTTATATCAAACATGATGATATAATAATTGAGATTTAATGAAGTTTTTTTTTAAGCAGACAGTGACTTTTGTTTCTGCATACAAGTGCAATATTTTGTCAGTAATAAATTTGCTACGGGTTTAGTAGGTACATATATGTACCTTTGGTTCATGCAACTGAATTTCATAGCTAAAATCTTAGATACATGTATAGCGTAAATAGCTTGTCTTTCTCTTTCTTTTTGGCCACTAGAAATGCTCTTGGATGCAATATGCCAGATATAATACATTTCTATAGTACATGGTTCTGTCCCATATAGTCGAATACATTACCTTAGGGTCTTTAGATTCGGATATCATGTGCTCACAGCGTTACACATATTAGATTTGCAAATTCCTTTCTGTTTTTCAATGCAGCTGTAAGGATTTTTTATAAGATATCATATTCATTGCATTGCATATATGAATATATGAATAATAATTAATGTGACATATAGTATTTTTGAATCACTTTAGAAGTATACTTTTCAGTTGAGAAGGCTATATGGCAAATTTCGTTTGGCATTGCAATAAGGGGTTAAATTGCAATTCTGAATGTGTCATGCATATTCATAGGAAATACAAGATACAACGTTGCATTCTGGGAATATCTCATGTGACTATTGTACATTCATAGACATGGGGATTATTGCTAAATTTGTGATGCATAAACATACAGAATCAAACACTGTAGTAAAAGTATGGTAATTAATGAGGTGTCTGTATGTGCACATAAAATCCAAGTTAAATGTTCACGTAATGTCACATTGTCTATAACACAGTATAGGTAGCAGCCGTGTTATGGGATGAGGATGGGCTGCAGGGTATGTGTGATGTGGAGATAGTTGTTGTTATATAAAACGACCTGGATGTATTTTGGTAGACTACTTTATTCTATAAAATTATTCATAAAGCTAAATTTAGTACGTAATAAGTTTTCATACAGTGATATACTTCTTTCAGTGCTGAAACTTTTACTTTTGGGTAAATATTACAATTTACACTCCCTCAATATCAAAAAGAAACAATAAATTTAATATTACAAAATTTGATTCAGTTTGTTGCAAAATATTAGACCTTGATTGCAACAAATTTGTTCTCATCTCCCCGAGTGATTTACAATTAACAGACAAAACTATGGTTATTTCACCAGACGGTCTGTGCGACCCTTTTCTTCTTTTATACCTTTGCATGCATGCGCCCCTGGCTGGAGAAATTCATCCAACTTAGCACAATTCTGCCAAAAAATTCCCCAATCACTTGCGGTTTCTTGACCCCTTCTCTTTGAAATTGATTGGAAAAACTCCGTACTCGTATCGGGATTCCTTTTATTGATTTTTCGCATGGTCTGTAAGAAAATTGGACAAAGTGATCTAACAGAGATGGAATCTTTCTTTTGTGCCAATCCGTTACCGAGCCTTCGGGGGCGAGAGGGTTTGTAGCAGTTAGATGTAGAGCCTAGGACATCAATTAACTCCCCCCCATCCAGATATAAAGGGGCTTCCCCTTCAGGCAGTTGATATAAATGATCCATCTAGCTAAAAAGTGCAAATAAGTGATTTTCCAGCCGTTGGAAGAGTTTTCTTAGTAAATATCACTGAACTAGATTTTCTTTCATATTTAGTATTTCGTAAAACTATGATATTTCCAGCTAGCCCACTGTATTGGTTTCGACACTTTGGGGAAGTATAGGCACTATTGGTATGATAAGGCGGATTGTAGAAGTCATACGATTATGTTGAATTCTCGTACGTTGTTGTGACACGAAAAGATTCAGTGAAATATGGAGAAACGAGAACAGGTAAATATGAAACAGACTTAGATTGGTAGTGCTACAAAGTGTGAAGTCGTAGAATTTATATGTTTATGAAAATGTAGTCATAAACATCAACATTTTGGTATATAACAAATAAAAAATATTGCAATCGACAGATTGGTAAGGATACAATCTTTACTATACTGGGAAGTGGTTTATTACATGACTAGTTAAGTGTGATTACTTTACACGCTAAACTACAATTTAACATTCCCTTTTTGAATATATTATAAGGTAATAATGATTCATCATCAACAGCTAAATTATAAAAGTATAGAAAGCATAAACTCCAAATTAGCTTGATAGTTAAATTTAACCTGTATCCACTACTTTGTGCTCCAGCTATGAGCTATTGTATTATTATTATTATTATTATTATTATAACCTACAGTATAGAGTTCATTGCTAGGACGTAGTGGTTAATTTGGTGTCATTGTGCACAGTGTTAGTTTGTTTACAAACACTCACTTCAGCTACTATATATGGAACAGTGAACAAGGGTAGATATTCAGGATTTCTTAAGCACAGGTGACATTGGGGTTGTTGGAGCCGATTTCCAAGTTAGGTGGGGTATGCATGGGACCATCTTTTTCCTCTTCTTCCCCCAGTAAAAAAGCATTAAAATGTGCTTTTTAGATAACTGTTTCAATTTTATGTGAAGTTGAAAAGGTGAGGGGGGGGGGGGAAGGGGGAAGGGTGACGACGAACACCCCTACCGATTGAATCCATGCATAGTGGAACAGTGCAACTAGATCCATCTATGGCACATCTAGATCCATATATGGCTCAGTCTGATCGTCATTACGCACCGAAAGACTCGGTGACATAAAAAAAAAAGAAACCTGCAGAACAGAGCTGAATTTGAATAACTTTACTGTAGTTTGTAACAGCTAGGGATACACTGTCATCAATATCATGCAATATGCAGAGAGAATCCTTGAACACTAAACTTTAATGAAGGAGCTGTGTGTATCATTTGATTATACCCACAGGTTGAAAAGCTTTTCATCGTCTTGTTCACCACATTCTCTGTGGCATTTTGTTCTCTCTTTACTTCTCTGTGAGATTGAAATCTGTAAATTTAAGAAAATCTTTTATACACCTCTGGGGCTAAAGAAAGTGGCATTTGGAGAAATGTCTTTTTGGCATAGTATACGTGTGTCAATTCAGAAGGTATCTGTAACCAATAGAAGTATCATAACCCTCGCAGGATGTAAAACACTGTTCTTCCGATGCTGGAAGAAAACAAACCAGCCACAAGCACCAAGAAATTGATACATCCGAGAAATAAGATATTGGATAATTGAAAAGTGGTTTAACAAACTCATCTTGAAGCACAGAGAAGATATTTCCAGAGGGGAAAATGTGCTTCTAACTGTTAAATTAGATTGTGGAGTAAATGAACACACGATTGGTTGTAACATTTCACCAGATATAATGTGAAACCTAGTTTTGCCAAAGAGAGAGATGGATTTATGCGATCACACACAGTCTGGTACGTGTTTCAAAGTGAAGTGTCTGTGATGAGCAGTGCAATGTAAATGTAAAGTTTGTCGCAATTTAATGCCAAGTCGAGAGAGAGGTTGCAAAGAAGGGATGGTAATAGCTAAATTGTATAGCAAATAAAAAATGGAGGCTTAAAAGATGTATTAATTTTTTCCCTTTTTTTTCAGTTTATTTGTACAACTTAAGTATGTAAATAGCTAAGGCTGGAACAATTAGTATATGAATACATACAATACATACATACATACAATACATACATACATACATACATCAATACATACAGGAGAGCTGAAGCTACGCTAGATGGTTGCTAAGGCCCCCTCAGTTGATAGAATTCAAAGCGAAAGATTATATGTAGAACTCTGTGATTTCAAAGAACGTGCGTGCTAAACACTACAATGAGGCGAATTACAGGCAAGAAACACAGAATAGTAAATCAAAAGATTGTGTGTAAACAGCTGCTTATTAATGTCACATAAACTGGCAGGTTAACACAAATCAAACAAAGCTTCAGTTTATCATAATTAAGTCATAAAGATCAGTTTATCCTAATTATGTGGTAAAAGACAAAAGAAAGAAAGCAACTTAGACAAGAGTCACATCAACAAACGCACTCACACGTGAGTGTTAAATGATGATCGAGGGCTCAAAGCAAAGATTTATTCTTCCCCTCAGCTATTTACACTACAAGTTTGATATAATATATATATATATATAATATCATGTAGTGCAATTCCTGCATGCTGACAAACAGCAACACACCGATTTGTCAAGTGCACAAAACTACACAATAATCATGTATGCATTGCTGATAATGAACTTTTCAACTGTGTGTTTTACATAACCACACCCACTTCATGAATATGTAATGAGCAATTACACAGAAACAGTAAAACAACCTATTTAAGCCTATGTAATGTGGCAATTTATGTAGCAAGTACTTATTATAGTAGATATATACATACTGTCAGTCATAGTACTAATGATGTAATATGATATCACTCATCACAGAGCTTTGTGTCTGTTGGTATCAATTATGTTCATCTCGTCCGAAATTGATATCATAGATCAATACCGGCAGCCGAGAGACCCGAGGTATATATGTCTGTATTTCATTCATGAGCTTGTAACATTTTGAAACATTTGATATCATTGAGATTTTTTTCATTCAAATTTCTATTTTTAATAACTGTCATAATTTGGAAGTATGTTAGCATTGAGCCAGATAGATTTTGTTCATTTTGGGTCGTTAATAAATGTTTTTCAGTACATTCATGTTAATTCAAAGAGTTGACAAGGATATAGATAAAACATGCTATTTAATCATGATAGAAAGCTCTAAAACCCTTTAGTTCTTTGAATCGCCGGCCTAATCAACCATCTAATGATGAATTATGAATGATTATGTATAAATATTATCCTCGCCAGAATTTTATTATAAATTGAAAAGTGCTTAGGAAAGCGGTGTAGTCATAATACTTATATAGGTAATTTTAAAGGTAGATATCTCACCTTTGGGATTAATACAAATATATTCCATTTTATGAAAAATGAGTTGTTTGTTCACTAGGGTATTGTTCGATGACATATCTCTGTTGATGATTAAATACCTCCTGGTACGAGCTATGTATATATATATATAATGTATATATATATGTATATGTATGTATGTATGTATATGTGATCTTCCCGCAAGCTGACCGAAGCCAATCTCTCGGCACACATCCATTTAACGTCCATGTCGGGAAGTTGTTATTGAACAACACCCTTGCCAGACGACACACGTTGCTGTCGGCGGGGAATCGAACCGCGGATCTCATGACTGGGAGACGCCGGCGTTAACCACTAGGCTATACACTCCGCCTTAAACACTCCGCCTATACACTCCGCGTATATGCCTCATGGTACAAGATTATGTTTGTAGCATATACCACATACACTACATACATGTGGCAATTAATGAGTTCGGTAGCTTTGTGCATTTAGTACCAAATATATGTGCACAATATATCGTCCGAGCAAAATGCAAATTATTTTGATATTCTGTGCAAAGTGGACTAAATATGGACAGGGATTGACTCATTGGTCTCTGAGGTATAATACGTGATGAATTTGCATCCTGTGGAAAAGGTGAAATATTGTGAAATATTTCTTTCGTAAATGAGCTGACAAATTTTGAATCATTCTCATTTACAATTTTTTTGGATAATTCTCCGCAATTTGGACTAATTTTGCAAAGGGATTGACTTACTGGTCTCTGAGGAATAATAATATGTGATGAACATTCGTATACGGTGTATAATGTAATACATAAACATTAAATTGTTCTATGCAAAGTATAACATTGTTCATGACAATTTTACATATCTGTATAGACTAAAAAAGTGACGAACTTCCCATTAAAAAAAATTATAATAAGTTTTGTAGATGTTCTCTGAATTGATCTAACCATGAATTGCTTCAACAGAAAAACTATTTGAACTTCTGAAGCCCAGTTTACTACATAGACATGTATGATATCAACACACTTCATGTATACTATAGAGTGAATCTCATAAATGGGATGATTTAATGGTATGTCATGGAAGGTATTTCAATGAGCTGCCTGCACAATCATGTCAACATGTCAACACTGTGTGGTGTAGAGTAGGATAATAGTGCCTTGCACCCTGCCATGGTAACCAGGCCACAGATATGTAATAACCTGATTGGTTAAGACTTGTAGTGAGTCTGTACTCATTCAACATACAGTAGCTGCCTCTCCTTGTCTCCATGCTTGTCGTCATGGATTTGTACTACTGTTTAGGCGGCCATTTTAGAAGTCTCGTACTCACACTTACAGTCATGTACTCATACTTGTACTCTGTGACTGGTTTACTGGTATAGGCCCTACTTATGCACATGGTACTCCTACTACAAGCCTGCATGGCTTGGATCCTTGAAGTAACTAGGGTAACTATAAATAAATGAAGAAATTTAGAAGGACACTATCGCTGATCCTTTGTAATCCTATCTTCCATTTTCAAACCGTAAAGTTTCAGACATAATATACCCAACCATCCCACACATGAAAGAAATTAACTGTGAAGAACAACAGAGGATTCTTAAATTCATATTGGGAGATATCCCAGATTTTAAATGATCCTTCACACACAAGGCTGGAGACTTGATCAAGTCTAACTATGACATCATCAAGATGCTTGTGGTTTGACTTTTTATGATGCTTTTTTTTTGGCTTTCTGTAATGGAGATGGGTTTTGAAGACAATGAATGTTAATACTTATATTGAATATGATAATATGGCCTATAATGATGTCATTGGTTTCAGTTTCAACACTCACAGGTAACATTCTATCTTGAAAACAAAGAGAAGACATGTATTAAAAAGGGCTTCAGCTCCTAGTGGCAATATGACCTCACAGATTTACTGAATGACAGCTCCCAGGCATGACTTTTGAACTACAAGATATTTGTCAAAAGAAGCAAGTTTTTTTTCTTCGTGTCCGTTTCCAGGAGTTAATTGTTCATCATAAAGGTCACAGTCAGAAAGCTAAAGATGATGGCTTGATTCTTTCTTTGTATCTCCTTTAAAATGAATATGAAATGGAAAACTAAGAATTAAAACAAAAATGGCTCCCATTTTTCCTTTCATTCTCCTTGCTACAAGATTAATTGTGAGGGATTCCCTGCTTCTGAATATTATTCATTTTCAGCTTGGTCGTAAATATCTTCCCATACTCTCCAAACCAAGCTCCATTTCGGATCATAGATTATTCCGACAATAACAATCACATAAACAGAGACTGCAACTTAATGTTTCCTCATTCAGGTTGTCATTTATCGTTTGAATATCGTTAGGAACTTGGCTGTGTGCCAATTACGCACCAAGGTTTTTCTCCCTTCGTTTACTGTCGCTTAATTCATCGGGTTTTAGCGATGTTGTAGTAGATTACTGTCTCTGAAATATCTCGGGGGCCACAGTAGTGTGTTTACCCACAGTTGCGTGTTTACCCACAGTATATGTGTATAGATATATAGATAAAGATATATCTATATATATCTATATATATCTAT
>JAIPMN010006003.1:15022-26029 GCA_020650975.1 Apostichopus californicus
GGGGGGGGGGGCGGCTGCCCCCTTCGCCCCCCCCCCTTGGCTACGCGCCTGCTGTAAATCATATATAACTCCTTCCCGGAGCACTTGGAAATCTTGTGTATAGATATTAGTAACAGAGTACTTTACCAAAATGAATACATACAAGATACGTGTTCGAGCTTAGCCTCATTGTACTCTTACCGGCACTCCTATCCAAAGGTAATTTTCTTGTACTGGTACTCATGCTGTTGTACTCGCACCAAACGTCTGAAATAGTACAACCTTATCTAACGTACAATTTGAAGGTATCTTTGAGAGACTCCTTCTCTCCACATCTCAAAACATTCGGTGAATCAACAACACAATATCTTCACATGTGAAGAGAAATATTAGCTGTTACACAATGGTTCTCCGGTCCGTTAAGGGCCACATACCAGACTTTTTTCAAGGGGAAGGGGGGGGGGTCCTGTAAGGACCACGTAACAGACTTTTTACAGGGTGGGGGAGAAGGGAGGAAGTATATACCCATATGAAATGTACCTACGATAAACTCACTCCCGGTTCCTTGTAATCGTAAACACTGACATTGGAATTGTTAAATGATCGCAAATGTCCACTCTACAATCTTTAAAACTCATCCGTTGTGCGCGGATATTTGAAAGAAAATTTATGTCTGTGTGTGACTTGCCCGAAAATGTCATCATACGTTTCACAAACACATCATCATACCTTCAAGAGAATATGTCAAAGATATGTTATGAAATTTAAAATAGATAGGTCACTCACATGCCAAGTAAGTGCAATCAACCACCCGGAGATGGGCTCGGACATCCTCGCTAAGACGACGGTCCTTGTTGTACAGGTACAGACTGGGAAATAAAGTTTGTTTTTAAGTGACTGCTATGTGAGGGCTTATGGTATAAGTACTACATGTAGGTAGGTGGGTACACGGGGTGGTGGGTGGGTGGGGGGGTGGGGTCAACAGGACATAGGTCGGGTCAGTTAGTGCCCTGAGGTACTATGGGATAAAGAAAAATGTATTCTCATATTCATAATTTACTTTAGGCAATTGAAGGCTTCAAAATTGGGTCCGGTGATACAATTGGCCCTGGGCCCGACCCGACACTCAACACTATACCTGCCGATATTGGCTAAACGAGTATTGTTTCGACACCAAGAAAACAAAGCCTAGTAGCCTACACACTACATGTCCATGATATACCGTCAATGGGTCTAAAATGAAAGTGGATTGCAACCATAAATATTCATGTTTATATGTAATAAATTAATAATTCCCAATCGATATTGTTATTACCTTCCAGCTAACATTCCTTACAAAAAGTACTTAAGTCAAGTAACTATGAACGTGTCAGGAAAGCAAAGAGTGAAAAGAAAGGAAATGGCAAAAAAATATTAAAATTCATCGGGAATCTCACCATACTTGGTTAATTGGTGCTTTTTTGGCCAATTACGTGCACACTGAGTTCTTCCGACGTCAATGGAGTTATTGTAAGGAGGTGTGTCATAGGTATGTTTGATCCTAAACCGTCCTGCATTTCCAAAGTCAATGTACGTCTCCAAAATTAGTCGTATAATATCATAATATTTTCGATCAAATTGGATTGGGAAAATATTTTCCAAAATTAAATTTTATACGTACGTTATGGCATCCGTTTCGATGATTGCATATGAAATAAAGACCGGATTGTATGTTATATCAGCTCCTCTCAAATTGAATATCCCTGTCAAAATAAAATGTAACACACTTTGGTCGTCTTAAAGGTGCAAATTGACTTCAAACTGAAGAACTGACAGACGGAGGATGAGATAGGGAGGAGATGGAGGAGACGGTGACTATAGGAAAGGAGCGGAGTACGAGAGAGGGAGGGGAGAGGGGAATGAAGAGGGTGAGGCTTATGGAACGCGAAAAGGGCAACCATATTTCGCTGTCTAAACTATAAGTTTGTTGCTGTCTAACCTAAAGTTGTTGCTGCTGTTTTATCATGTTGTTGCTCAAACTTACGTTGTTGTCTAAACTTACGTTGTTGTCTAAACTTACGTTAAACTTAGCAACGAAATAAGTTTGCCCTTTTCGCGTTCCATAGAGGATAGGGTGAAAACAGGGTGAGTAAAGGGAAAGGGGGAGAAACTGAGTGGAGGAACGGAGAGTGAAGTTTGAGGAGAGAGGGCGTATAGTGGGAAGAAAGAGAAAGAAGAGGGGAAGGAGAGAGTGATGAAATAGTTGAGTTGAGGGTGAGAAATGGGGAAGGGAGGGGGAGGGGAAACGTATTGGAAAATAACGACGATTGTTACTTCTGATATTCATGACAGTTTGAGGTTGCAGTACTACAAGTATTCTATTATGTAGCATAATTGGTATATGGTAATAAGCGCCATAGAGATGCTCCCAGACTCACGTATTGATCAATACGATGTATTCAGTTTACCAATTCTAAAGTTACAGGGCTACGTACATAACATTACATATAAACTTACAAGCAATCTCATCCAATTTGGTGACAATAAGAGCCTGGGCTTCCTTCTTTGCCATCAACTCTCTCACTGTATCATTCTCAGGAGAGGCATCAAATATCTTTGACTCCCAAGTCCTTCCGGCATATCTGTGTTCTAAAACTAAGAGCTCGTCTCCTGGGTAAGCCGGTTTCGTACCTTTCATTTCCTCCCAAATCATATCCACCAAATTATTTGTCAAAGACGAAAGCCTTATGCCTCGGTCGGACGCATTCAAAGCATCCTCATATTTAAAATATGTGGCTGACGAATAGAAAACAACACACAAACACATCAAATATGAAACATTCTTAGCTTGATTGGAACGAGGTATCCGATCAACGAAAAGGATATACTTTAGGGATATACCCAATATCGTAGGATATACTTCAGGGATATACTCAATATCGTAGGATATACTTCAGGGATATACTCAATATCGTAGGATATACTTCAGGGATATATTCAATATCGTAGGATATACTTCAGGGATATATTCAATATCGTAGGATATACTGTCATACCACTGTTACACATTCATTTCTTATTTACGGCTTGGCTTGCCTATATAGAATGGTTATTCTGTGTAAATTGTCAGATTCAAAGCACCAGGGGTGCACTCTGTACAATCATAACACTTGGGTAATACGCCCTCAATGACAGTTATTAAAGCCAATTTATACGCTTTAACACACCAGTAGAATCACTGTGGTCGAGTAGTACGGACTTCGGTTCGTGACACTAGATCCGGGGTTCGATTCCTACCTTCGCCTGATGAGTCCCAAAAGAACGAAACCGGTCGTGAAGTGGAATTTTTCTGGTGTGTTATTCTTTACTTATTTGCTATATGTATCTGTCATACCACTTGCTACACATTCATTATATATTTATATATATACTTACAAATAGAGAGGAGAGTGGGGTCAAACCCGACGATTGCTGCGTTTGGAAGACTTGCTCCAAGACCCGCATCACTGTCTGTAGCCAAAAGCCATTCTTCGGGTTTGGGAACATCTGGTTCCCCTGTGAAACATTACACAATAACTTTATGACAAATACGTATGCATTACATAATAACTTTATGACGTATGCAAAGATAAACTGAAAAGTTAAGGATATGGAAGGTCATGAACTTTGAAACAAAGACAATGTAACGCCTTGGGTTTCATTTTGAACGAGAACTTAAATGCCTACTTTCTATTTTGGAAAACGAATAGCGCTTTCAAATAAATTTCTAACCCAAACCCAGCTCCCTTGCTCTGTGGGCTGGATTGGATAAAGGCAAAGTCTTCCTCAAACTCAAACTCAGATTGACGACTATGAAAAGAAATTAAGCTAGGGGCACACAGTACGAGTGCCATACATGAGCATTAAATAGTAGAACTGTAAAGGCAATCATTTTTCGACAAAGGGATATTTTTTTTTAAATAATTACAAATATGGAAAAGGGGTACAATGATTTATGAGGCTTTCTTTTCGCAAAACTGGTAGGGCACGTGAACCACCCCTATCTCCGGGCTCTTTCTCCTCCTTCCTTGTCTTGCATCCTTCCCGCCTCTTTGCAATCAAAAACCCTGAATCTCCATCAGTACAGAAGCCTTTTAATGCTTCTCATGTTCTGTATTATCCTGGTTTGCTGATCAAAACAATTACATATAATGACGCTTTCATGAAGTTTCCCATTTTCGTTACTTGTTACATACGAATGTTGATGGTATGCATACACTCACCCATCTCCTGAGAGAGCCAGTTGCAATCCAGCTGCATCTTGGCTTGAAGAAAGTATCTGCCGTCTACCCACAATGCAGCATGGTTTGCTGTCACGATGGCAAGACCTCACAAAAAAGGAATAATAATAAGTTTAATTAGTTTAGTTTAATATTACTCAATGTAGAAGCCTATTTGGAATACTTCTCCATCTGATGATCATGTGCGAATACCGGTTTATATCAATATTTCTTTTTGTGATGAGTGTTCGGTTATTAACGTGTCATGCGTGTAAATACCGCACTCATGCCTGCTGTCGTGACCACCATTTAATAGCCCCATTCGATGGACCTTAGCATTAGATCAATTTCTCAATTTACTGAGGTAGTCAATGAAGACATCCAGTTCATCTTTCACTGTAGTGCGGTGAGTACTGTTGTATTGTGAACGCAGTTGTTTCGATATTACAAATCGAATGACCTTTTTTTGCCACTTTCACCACTGACATGGCTGACTTTTGGTATCGAGTATTGAGAGAGTTTCACTTACCTGCAGATCCAGTAAATCCAGACACGAACTGCCTCCTCTGGTCAGCTTTAGCGATGTATTCACTCTGAGAAAACACAAGTAAAACACTTACTACAGAAACTTACTGGACTTATTATCCACATGCATGATTCAAGGAACGTACTTACTAAATAAATTTCGTACTTGACTTGTTATCTATGTGCATGATTCAATGAAAACACTTACTATATAAACTTTGTACTTGATTTATTATCCACATGCATGGTTCAATGAAACACTTACTATATAAACTTAATACTGGACTTATTATCCAAATGCATGATTCAATGAACACACTTACTATATAAACTTAATACTGGACTTATTATCCAAATGCATGATTCAATGAACACACTTACTATATGAACTTAATACTGGACTTATTATCCACGTGCATGATTCAATGAAAACACTTACTATATAACTTACTACTGGACTTATTATTCACGTGCACGATCCAATGAAAACACTTACTATATGAACTTAGTACTTGACTTATTATCCACATTCATGATTCAATGAAAACACTTACTATATAAACTTAATACTTGACTTGTTATCTACATGCATGAATCAATAAAAACACTGCCACCATTCCACTGACAAAAAACAGGTAATTGTCAGGCCCTGTCTGGACACACGGGGAACTTCCCCTCCCCACCCCATCCATGTAGACTACTGTATCCCCCATCCATGCCTTTCTATGCTCCGTCATGTGTACAAAGTTATACACAAGTTATATGACACGAGTGTCGTACCCTTTATGATTGTTGATCCCCCTCCATAAATTGTTGATCCCCCTCCATAAATTGTTGGTGCCCCTCCATAAATTGTTGGTGACCCATCCCCTTACTAAGGCCCTGGTAATAGTTTTAACATCACTTACAGGAATTACGATACCATAAACAGGTTAAATTTTGATACAACTTTTAATTTCGTGTCGGGGATGGGGGCATGGCGAGAGGGCATACCGAGGGCGAAAATATCTGACCTGATGGGAGTCTTCAGACGGAATGATGTAAGCTTGAATGTTAGAATCCACCATTTTCTCCCTCAGCTTGGCTAGTTCTTCATCAGTTTTGACTGTCGTACCTGGATAAAACTACGAAACATCCCCAAAAAACAATTAAGAAAATGACACAAGCGAGTCATACATATAGCCATTATAGCTATTCCCCTCAGACTTGTCTTTGCCTTATTTCTGGTTACAATATTATACCAGAGTTTCCGCGTGATCTTCACAGAAATGGTATGACTTACACACTAAGTTTGTGCATGAAGCAAATACCATTCACCAAAATACAGGTATATATATATCTCCAGGGATTATAGTGTATTTTACTGGTCGCACAAAACATACATGGATGACCAGATAAATGGCCGTTCCCTCGGATGGCTTTAGAATGAGCCGGTCATAACTGGTCATTCATATACTAGGGTATTTATTCTCACCCTCTAAGCGTATTCCACAGAACCCATTTGACCTCCCATTGTCTAGTTTAGAATCTTTGAGAAACCATTCGAACCAAGCCAGAGCTATAGGGAAATCTTATCAATGTGCGCATCAGGACGTAAACATACTAAAATAAAATTTAGGTGAAGCAACTGGTTACTCTGTACAACGCCACCCTGTAGTGACATTTCCACAATATATACTCCCATTATGTAACTGGTGCACTATAACTATAGGTTTAAAGGCTTACTATGTGTACAGTGTAACCATGGTTTCCATAATAAATATTATTACTTCAATTATGTAACTTGTGCTACAATGATCCTAACGTCCACACTTCCAACGTTTAGTTCAGTTAAAAGTTCATTAATCTAAACACGCGATGAGTTTAATAACTTTACCAAACCATAACCAAGCCATGCCATTCTATACCTTGCCATACTGTGACTTATCATACTGTAACTTACCGTATCTCCACCATACTGTATCACATCGCATCACACCATTTCACAGAGCATCACACTACACGACACCGCAACACACCACACGGCACCGTCTACAGAGCACCACAGCACACCGCAATTTACTACAACACACCACACCACAACACAACACACCACAGCACAACACATTACACCCTAGCAAAGCACAGCACATTACGCCACAGCGTATCACACCACACCACAAGACAACACACCGCACCACACTACAACACACTACAGCACTTCATACTACACTACAGCAAAACACAGCGCAGTACACCACACCACACCACAACACAACGCACCACACTACAGTCGAAGAGACTGACTTCGGTCAGCTTGCGGCTTTGATAAGCCAATGATGTTTTCTTCGCGAGTTTCTGCTTACAGGAGGATCTAACATACATACATACAACATATAGCACCACAGCAAAAGACAGCGTAGTATACCACACCACAGCGCATCACAACACAACACCCCGCCCATACCACACCACACCACACAACACAACAACACACCACATCACATTTCACCACAGCATATCACACTACAAGACAGCACACTACACCACACCTACCATATACTACTAAATGATGTCATGCAATACCATACAAATGATAATAACACATAAAGGTAATTTTTGTTTTTCACTGACCGGTGGTTCGATACTACAATCTCTCACACTGTCACCTTGTCGGCGAACTCTGTGTTTAGCGTGAACAATGTTTGGATCATGTTCAACGTCAGTTGGCGATGACGTCACTAGATGAAGAACTATAAACACGAAATAAAACAAATCGTTTTACAAACATATACTCTGCAAACATAATATTGTACACATTACTTTTATTGAGGAGGCTAATAGAGCCACCAACAAAGGTATTAGTTATATTTACACATATGCAAATGGCGGATTCAGAAAGAAAGGTATTGGTTGCTATCGAAATAACAGTGAATAAGAAAGCATCGGCAATAAATAATTACCGTATGACAAGCTATTTTAGCATCTAGACCACTTGTTTACATGCGATTGGTCAATCTAGTCCTCATGAAGAAGCGCATGCAATTAGTTAGGTGTTGCATATTCATATCCTAGACGTTATTTTCAACCAGTTGGGACAATTTCATAATGCTAATACCTCTCTAAACTGTACTCCAATATCATGCTCTCAAAGCACCGGTATTGTCAGTACAAACAGTTCCTAACCTTGATCTGATAGAAACATGATATTCATACTGCTCGTACTGACAATACGAGTGCTCTGAAGCAGGATATGACACTACAGTATGGAAAAAATTGTCCCAACTGGGTGTTATTTTCATTCTAAATCAGTCTTCTTCACTGAAATGTCTTTTAGGCTAACTTTTACTACGAAAGAAGGGATTAAAATGGTTAGCCCCGAGCACCATGGTGCCCCAATGGTGCCCCTCAATGGAGCCCTTTTTGTAAACTTTTGGTCATCAATTATTGTTGGCAGCATTCTTATCAATATTGTTGTTATTGTTGTTGTAGTGAATGTTTGACAAAAGTCAATCTATTTTACCAGATTAATGAACTTGTCTTGGACAATTTCATGAATGTCTGAATCACAAGGCTTTAAATGCCGAAAGCTACATTTATGAAACAACAAGAAAAGGTTGTCGCAGCATTCCGAATTCCGTTGGCTTAGGAAAAGTATCAGACGTTGCGATTATAGTTGGTAGTATTCATTGTGTTACATGTGTAAACAAACTTTGAATGTTCAGTATGTTTGAACTTTCATGTTATATATTTCTAAACATATTTTGGTGATGATGAGAAAGTGAAGGGAAAAAAACATATTATTGGGTAGGGCCATGGGCGGTGATCATGGGGGGGGGGACGGAGGGGACATGTCACCCCCAATATTTTAGGTGGGGGGATAAAGTATCTAATATCCCCCCCAATATTTGGTGGCATAGTTTTTTTGTGTGGCTATAATAGAATAAAATGCGTGAGATTATTTATCCAAATCATATTTGGCGGTAGCTAAACTTCATTTAACACATGCTGCATGAGGTAAATAACACTTCATGGTCGTTTCTGTGACCGTATAGCAAGTTGTCACTCATGATTGTTATCATATTGTATGTACATGTAGATCTCTTGTGTATGAGTGTAAGTACGTACAATCATATATATGATCCACATCGATATGGGTTCTCTGGGTTTCCATTTGGACTGTTTTCTACAAGATTTCTAACTGCAGGCGCGAAGAGAAGGGGGCGACCGCCCCCCCCCCCCCATCCTTGAGCATTTTTTTTCATGATATCGCTAGTAATTTAAAAATAGAAAATGCTTAGATTCAACTTACGAGGCCTGGGAAGTGCCATTTCCAGCGATCTGGGAGGCATTTTCCGCCAAAATTTTCTTTTGCGCTTCGCTCCAACTCATGGTGGCGCCACGCTTAGATACTTTGCCTATATAAGCTTCTCTCCAAGCCCCCTCGCTACGCGCCTGTGTAACCGTGTCACAATGTGTTACTAAATATCACCAAAAACGTCACAGACTTTCACCGAGAGTAGTTTTTACTTTTTTGCGAAATGAATTAGCTAGACGGACCATGGGCGCAGATCCTGGTGGGGACAGCGGGACGCGTCCCCACCAACTTTTTCAGTGGTGGGGACATGATATACCGTGTCCCCACCAATTTGTCTGACCAAACGCTGCATTGCAAATTCCCCTGTATTGAACTTTGGAGCAGTTTGATCCAGCATTCTGCAAATGACATGCAGCAGTTCTCATTTTATTACATTTATCCACAGTTGTTAAATAATGGATTGGAAATCGCATTTGCGACAGTCTATAATTGTTTTCTGGGAGAGGACCCCAGACCCATGGTATACAAAAGTCTACTTTGGATTATATGTCTACTGATTTTTTTTTCTGCAGACGCCCATGTATTTCCCCCAACTTTAATTTCTAAGCCATGAGATCTAAAATTTAAGGAGGTTTGGGAGCATCTTTGGGTCTGGGAAGTGTTATTTCCGGCAATCTTGGATGTATATTTGCCCAAAAAAAATCTTGTACGCTACGCGCTAACCCATGGTCGCGCTCCGCTTAGATAGTATCAGAGAACAGACTCGCGTCCTCACCATCATCCAAGACTGATCTGGGCTCACGAGACGGACCACATCCATAAAGAAATTAAAGTTGGTTTGCCGATAAAAAAGGAAAATAGGGCTGTAGCAACCACAACAATTTGGGGGATGAAAGTTGCTACGCGCCTGCATCCAAGCAAATGTCCCCCTCCCCCCTCCCAATATTTGAAACAAATCGCCGCCCCTGATGGGTAGGGCTAATATGTAGCTGTAATTCATGGCTTATTGTATGAACATGTTAGACTTGTGAAAATCATGACTATTAATCGTATATAACGACCGAATTTTCGGGTAAACATTTAAGTTGGCCATCGGATAGCGGAACATCTATTTCCCAGTCTCATTCTGACTCTAATTGAGTACGGTTACCCAGTTCGTCATGCATATATATATACGTCCGACTTTCTCAGGGCCGTAATGTCTTGTTTTTATATCTTACGTGGACGTCTGGGTGGATTTACAGCATATTTAAAAATATGTCCGGACTTCATCTTTTTTATAGATACTTCTAACCAAGTTGTAATACATACAGTAAACAAACTTCTCGATGGTTTCTTGAACATCTAACTACTCCCATTTAAAGACACTGATGGGGAGACACATTTTGATTTAAAAAAAATCCTTTCATTGGTTCTGATTAAAAGATTAGACAAAGACAATTCGGAGTTTGGCCCCACACCTACTCTAATCATTACCTCGACCCCCCCCCCCAACAAAATTCCAACAACAACATAATAACAATAAAATAATCCAATGAGGTCCTTCTTTCCCAACAAAAGGGAGGGCCGGGGGATCTGAAGTTAGACCCCCCCCCCCAAACCTTTCTTCCCACAAAATATTGTAACCCTATCTTACACAATCTGTAAAACCACTGTAGGCATATTACCCATGCGTTTGGTTTGAATAGAATTGCTAATCCCAAATGGCCTCATCCATTGAACTGGACAAAAAAATTCTAAAGTCATATTTAATTCAACGATAAAAATAACAGTTCACCAATATTCAGAAAGTATTGATTACAAATTCAATAATAATACCCTCTGGGTATATATTTATTTTGCATGCACGAATTGATTCAACTTTAAACATAAATTGAGTAGTATGTTCGTTCACTGGAAGTGTCTCCTCGTTTGGTAAACTCAATGTTCTTGCAAAGGTAGACGGGGGGCGGGGGGGGGGGGGGGGGG
>JAIPMN010006003.1:26049-40244 GCA_020650975.1 Apostichopus californicus
CTGTTATGATCATATCTAAACTTGAACCTAAATTGACCCGAGAAGCGAATGCAAAGTTTTTTATATTTGAATTGGGAGGTAGAATAACAACTGTAATTTAAGTCATATATAGGATGAAATCAGAGACGTATATGTACCGTAAATACGGGGGCGAGAATGATTTGTTAGACCTAGTTTTATTTTATTTTTTGACAAAATTAATAACAGGGCAATACATGGAGTTGCAGATCTCATCTCCTCCATGTCGGAAGTGATTGTCCGGGTTATTTCTGAATGCATCTGGTTGCCATCTTTGTTAATAGGCTGGAATACAGTTTTATAACGTATATAGTTTAGTTTAACACCCGATACACATAGAGAAAACAGTTACTACTGTCATCTTACAGTTTTGTACCACAGTAAAAACTGGATCGTGCTATAATTCGGTAGCATGTGCTATTAGGATTACAGTACGAACTGAGGATATGTGTAATTCCAACAAATCCAGTTGTTGGGATTTGTTGGAATTAAACATATCCTCAGTTCTTACTGTAAACTTAATAGCACATGCTACCGATTTATCAGATTTGTCAGCATGATCCAGTATTTACTGTGGTACAAAACATTAGATTTACAGTAGTTTCTGTAATCTCTGTGTGAATCGGCTGAGTTTAAAGTTTAGGAGGAAACGATATTACCTAACCATCACTGTTGTCTCATGCAAGGTATCAAGTTTGGGCCAATTTCACAGTTCTCAACCTACATAGTCCTTTCGACCTAACCCTCAACTTCCAAAAAGGAATATTCTAGTAAATGTCTCATCATTCTCTACGTATTTGGTTTAGGTTTATGGGCTTCTTCCTACAAGAAGTCAAGTTTGATTATAACAAGTACGGGAGATAAGGTATTGGGCAGAATGATTTTTATAGCCTATATGTTCCTTATAGGCCTACTGTAATTATTATACCGATGTTTTACATACGTACCGCTATTTCGATAGTTATTTCAGTATCTACTTACCCTTTATGCCGCCCGACAACCACTCCCCCCCCCCCCACCCCACCCCTTTCTCCCTTTCCAGAACTCCTGGATCCGTTACTACATACATGTGAAGTTTATTACAGCTAAATAACCACAAAGGGCACTAATTTCATGGCAAAAATACCCCTCGGCCCACCACACTGAAAACCTAAATTGGTCATACCGACTAATATTAAATTAGTCAGGATGGTGCCTCTACTGACTAAGCAACTGCTAGTCCATCATTACCGACTAGTTTA
The DNA here is from genome assembly GCA_020650975.1 of Apostichopus californicus. Taxonomy (NCBI): domain Eukaryota; kingdom Metazoa; phylum Echinodermata; class Holothuroidea; order Aspidochirotida; family Stichopodidae; genus Apostichopus; species Apostichopus californicus. Next base: position 27,309 of record JAIPMN010006003.1, read on the forward strand.
TTCCTAGTCAATCCTGGCTGGACTAATATAACTGACTAATGTAAAATACTTCACCGACTAATCACATTAGTCAATCAAACTAGTCGGTATAACCCTGACTAGTTTGTGACCACCGACTAATTAACAAACTAGAACATAAATTAGTCGGTCATTCATCGACTAGAGTTTGACTAAGGTAGCGCTAGTCAGCGTGGTGCCTCTACCGACTAATTTAAGATGCCGCCTCTAGTCAGTGATCCCTGACTAAGGTAGGCCTCTAGTCAGTGATAACCGACTAAGGTAAGGCCTTGTCAGTAAAACAACCGACTAAGCTAGTGGACTAACTACTGTACTAGTCAGTCCATGGTCTACAAATGATTCTGGCATGAAACTCATTCAAACCAATAAATGGATAAAAGCAGAAAAGCCAATGAATCAAATTTCGAAGTAACATTTATTACAAATACTAATAACTACAACATATGATAACAAATACTAATAACTACAACGTACTAATTACTGCAACATATGATATAATATCACTACAACATGTGATGTAATAAAATGTACTCTCTAATCAATTACAACATAGATAATGTAATAGCATGTGTAATGACTTAAAACTGGTCCTCATTGAAAGCTCTAATACAAGGTGAAAATATTTCAAAGAATACAATCCTACACATGCATGTACATAGCCTCTGCATATAGCACTTAAAACTGGTCCTCAGTGAAAGCTCTAATACAAGATGACATTTTTTCAAAGAATACAATACTTAATACAATCCTACACATGCATACCATAGCCTCTGTATAGCACAGTATAAATTCACTTTAAGAAATAGTTTATCGATAAAAAAAACATGATACAACAACAGCAGACCATAGTGTTACAGTACATTTCATAAATCTTGTTTGAAAGCCTGAATGAATGCAAAATGTACTGTGTGCAAATCGTCTGCTATTGTGGACCAGTATATCGCACCTTTCACAAGTCTGTGAAGATTTTGGCAAGTTTAGGCACATTGATAGATTTGTTTGAAACATAGATGATACCATTTTTGGCAAGAAACTTATTCATGGAACCTTGACCGTTGCCCAAACACACATAACCCTAACCCCTACTGCATACTAACTGTCTGTTATTATGGAACATCCTATGTGGGATTTTTTATCATGGTCCAGCTGTAAAGATTTTGGCAATTTTCAGTCACATTGGGCAGTCTTGCTTGGAGGTATATTACGGTATCTGACAAAAAATTAAATGGAATGGATAAACTTTCACAAAGCCCTGACCGTGGCTCAAATATACAGGTAATCATTTGGTGGGAGTTGTGACAACTACACTTCTATAGAACCCTGTGTCAATTGAACATGTTAGATTAACACACAAGGTACAGAAAATTGTACAGAAATCTTAAAATGGAATTACTATCATTAAATTTTTTCCATGACAAAATTAGTATTTTACATGACCCATTACATTTCAGCCTCCTATTTTACAATATGACCATGATGGATGGGTACCACAAAACATCACAATGCTGCATTGAACATGCAACAAATACTGGCCATATTACAAAATATTATAAAATTAGGTAATAGACAAATGGTGTTTTAACACAAAGTAGCAGGTTTTTATGCCAAAATTGAAAACAATTGTAACTGAAAAACAAATTGAAATGTACAAATCAATACTAGTTGACGAGTTCTACATTTCCTGGCTTTTTCCACTAGTGAAAGAGGAGTTTTATTGAGGACCTGGTGTTATCAATGGGGAGGAAAGGAACTGACCACCCTACCTCACTATGCCATTGGCCTAGTATGTGATGTCTCTGTAATGGACATCACACCCAAAGCTTGCCTGGTAGCCAAACACAGATTCTTGTAGCTATGCTCAACATGTCAAGTATAACACTTTAACATGCATTTTGTTTGTTCACTTGCATCCTTATTGTCCTTGCAACAGGGAGTTGATCATCGATCACCAGGATGATCCGCTGAAGAAATATTAGCGACTTGCTCACACATGTCAGATAGCTCAGATTCAAAATGTAAAAGGATTTGATCCATAGAGTGGCTGCTCCAAGTAATGTATTTGAACGGGCAACATCGATATCATCTACCGGTAGACTTCCACATGAGTAAATTGTTCAGTTTTGTAGGGTGTGGCTGCATCCATCCTAATGTAGACATGACTGGGATTGACGGTCTGTAGAAAAATATATGTAAAACCCAATTGGTAACTTGAGATATTGCCAAAGAATGTTGTTGATATCATATGGATTACCCAAAATGTTCATCATCATCCAGATCTCATTTTAAGGATTGGTTAAAAATGAGATCTGGGTGATGATGAACATTTTGGATAATCCAGTGGCCCACTTGGGATGAGGCAGCAAATATTTCAGGTATAATTTAAGCATTAGATTTCTTGACAGTATTGACCCAGTATTAGAGAATTACACCCATAGACAGTGGTGACGCAAGCCATAAAAAAATGGATGCTTCTTGACAGAAAAGATGCTTAGATCCCTTTAGCTGCCAAGCAAGAAATTTGAATTACCTGGTCCTTGTCAAATAACCAAAGGTATTTGACCTGGATTTCATGCAACGTTGGTTTGGGTTTGGATGAAATGATCCATTTTCTCCTGTCTGCGAGGGTCTTTATCATGGAGCAGGACACGGTCTGGTAATCTGGTTGTTTTCTTCTCTTTTCTGCATTCAGCCACCCTATGTGGGTGGCTATGGTCAAGTCATCCTCCGAGGCAGGGCGACTGGGGAGGTTGTTTTAATTCCCCAGTAAGTTGGGGGTCCACGCAGAAGGTGGAGACGAATGTGGCTTTAGTTCTGCTTTCAACTTCTTCTTCTGCACAGCCACAATCTTCAGGTCCCGACGCTTACGCTTATTCTGGAATTTGTACTGAAGTCTATGCTTCCATAGCATCTGAAAACCAAAACAAACAAACAAACAAACAAAAATGAATGTCTACACAATAGGCTGTATGTACTGTACACACTGTACATGTATGTACTGGTTGACATTCATTTTATAGTTACAGCATTGTTACGAACGCAGGATTCTGCGTCCGGGACGCAATGTTTTGGCCAGGGACGCAAACTCTTCAAATTGCTTGCGTCCCGCGGACGCAAACTTTTTTTTTGAGAAACAAACCCCAAGTATACACACTCACAACTAGGTCAACGGAAAACATAACAAAACTGTCAAAACACATTTTGGAATGAACATTATTTCTTTTCAAAAGACCACAACTTCTTCTTACAAGAAGCAAAATTTCTCCTACTCCAACAGATCATTGAATTTGTTTGAAAATAAATATATCATAACAATCAACCGCAAGGTACAGGGTTTACAACACCCCATTACGGAGATTTTCATGCTAAAAATAGACAATGATGCTTTTCCAAAATTCCCGTGATTTGATTGGTTATAAGTCCCCATCCATTGTCTGTGAAAATTCTTGCACCTGTAGTGCTCAGTGAACACGGAGTATGTTGTTTAACAACAATTACTTGCAACTTACTTTCCCCTGTGTAGAGATAGTGAAGTTTTTTTGCGGTATAGGCTATCATGTGTGTGTACTCCAATATCATAACGTTAGGCCTTGTCACATACAGTACGTATACCTTTTGACAACGAAGAGGCTTCGTAATATTTGAATCATTGTTTTGATCAGAAAATGTTAATGAGTGGAGACAATCTATGAATTTTGTGGGAAGCTAACATCTCTGATCCTGAACAGGATATTTCAGCTCACAGTATGTTTCTTCTCTCTGTATTAATAGTTGCTAATGTAAAATGTGCATTCTTACCATCAGTAGTTTCTGTTGCAAAAATTTTTCGCGGTCCAATTAACCACGTGCTTCAGTAAATGTTATTTTGGCGCAACATTCGTGTGTAAACTATTGTACTTTAGAACATTGAACTGATTTTTTTAAAATCTACATTGCGTAATAAACTATTTACATAGACCTACTGTAATTTTCGTATAGATTAATGATTATTGCTTGCAAAGAGCCAGGATATATGTTGGATCAGATTTTAAGGATTTGCGCATGTGTAGTTGAAAATGAAGCTCGAACAGGCATGTACATGCAGTAGTACAGTGAACTGGAATTTAGCGAGAGATATGCACACTGTAGGTACTGGGATTTTTGAAGAGCTGTTTGTTGGAATCGCTGCAAGGTCAACGGAGTTGGCGAGTAGGGAAGTAGAAGGACGGATGAAGGAGGGGGGACTGGGGGTAAAAATGGGTTGAAACGGCAGGGTAGTCGAAAGGTGGGGCGCCCCCGGCCGCCCCTGAAAAATAGCGAAGTTAAGGCACTGACCATTTCTGTGTATAACATTCACAAAGTATAGGCTGTGATACTACACTAGTATTAGTAACAGTAGGTCATACAATAAACGTAATTGGTTTTCGATTGGGACGCAAGCTTTTTTTACGGGACGCAAACTTTCGGGGGCTTGCGTCCGTGGGACGCAAACTTTATTTCACTAATAACATTACTGTAGTTAAGTCTTTTAATTAAATGAATTAAACCAGAAACAAACAAGTACATTGCAAATAGTATTTGTTTATATGGAATTAAAAACTGCACAGTATTGAATTGAATGACCTTAAAGTACAATACCCAGGCTCAAAACACGTGGAACATCAAACAGACAAAAACTTTTTTTTTTGTAAAAATCCCAAACTTTGAGGATTTTTCATTTCAAAATAAGGCTTAACACCCTCCTGAATTTGTTTGTACAAACAGGGTTGTACTATATCTCTTCCAGAAAAAAATTATCATTTTTTTTCAAAGATGACCTCTTTTGTACATCGGAGCAACTTAACAACTTCATAAATTAATATTGAGAAAAGCTAGAACTCTGAAGTTTGTTTAGTTGTAAGAACTTTATATTTATAATTAAAGTATAAACCCCTGACATCTCTAACATGGTTACTTTGGTAAAAAAATTGGCATCAAAACCCTTCCTCATGCTGAATCGCAGCATGAAATAGCAACTTTAGAGTTGCACAACTTGCAAATATAGTATAGGAAAGCATTGTAATCCTTATTTTGTGTTGTTTGTACGACACATAATAACCTCTAAAAGAATCAAGTACCCTGAAGCAATGGTTTAGGAGCAATTCATCACTAAAAATAGCACATTTTTTTAGTGAAAAGTACAAAAATTGAATATTTTGACACTTTTAAGTTGACCTAACAATATTTTTGTGGCCTAATTTTTATATTCCTGTTCTATGGGATAGACTCTAATTTTTTGAAAATGTTGAACTACAACATACTCCAAAATTTGGTGATTTGATATGGAATGACCCAATAGTTTACATCCGTTACTGGAATTCTATTTCTTTAACCAGCCAGCCTAAAACCGAATGTCCGCCGACATTTGTTACTTAAATTCTTTCCATTTTCCCCGATTGACACATTGCTACAAATTTATACAATACATCCGTTACTCAAATTATATCTCTTTAACCTGTCAGCCTAACTTTGTGTCCCCGACATTCATTACGTGACTTTTTCATTTCCCCCCGATTAACACGTTACTACAATGCATCCGTTACTGAAATTCTATTCTTTTTAACCAGCCAGCCTAACTCCGAATGTCCCTGACATTCGTTACTAAAACTCTTTCCGTTTTCCCCGATTGTCACGCGACTACAAATTTACAATCAACAATTACTAAAATTCTATTTTATGTCGCCATTCTCTGAATAGGCTAGGCCTATATATTTTATCTTCCATTCAATCAGACATCAGAACTCATCAACTTCGAGTAAGCATATCAGTATCACATATTTTCTGTATAGGCTAGCCTATAGGCCTTGCCTATAGCCTACATACCCTGGGGACGTTTTGGTTCTGCATATATATAGCACGGGAAATTTTGTTAAAAAGCGGGGACGTTTTGGTACTGGTAGGTAAAAAGGCGGGAACGTTTTGGTCAGGGTACGTTTTGAATGTATACCCTGCAGTGCTAGTAGTTGTAGTACTAGTAGTAGCCTACGGTACACTCTTCAGTACTCAGTAGGCCTGGCTTAATTTAGCCTGGCCTATGCCACAGGCACTTGTAACATTAGGCTATATACTTACTGCAGTATATAGTACAGTAAGTATAAAGCCTAATGTTACAAGTGCCTGTGGCCTATGCTATAGCCTATAGGCCTTTGTTACGCTGACAAATAAAAGTGTCATGAATTCATCGATTTTACTCACCGAATACTTCCTTCGATCTCCATCATAACGAGGAAACGAATTTGCAGTACCGGTACACTTGCGAGCGAACCAGCATATAGAAGTTGTAGTAGTACTAGTAGTAGTAGCAAAGATATGTCACCTTCGGTGAATTATCTTTGGTAGTAGTAAGTTGAGTCTCGTCTGGCTGTACTATATTATTATATATACTATAAGCCACATGTACAGACGCGCCACCGGCCGGCCGCATGATCAAACGCATGAACGGGATAAATCTGCATATTCAATGCATTTGTTGCAATACGTGCTTATGATTGGTTCACTAAATTTTAACGCAAAACGTTGACCAATTATGTGTGTGTATTTGTTACCGCGAAAAGCTTTGTAAACGTCGGTTACTTAGTCAGTCTAAAATGCTAGTCGGTCAAGTTAGTCAGTCCAGACTTGCTAGTCGGTCGAGGTTATTGGCGTTAGTCAGTACCCATTAACTAGTCGGTCGTAATTATTCCCTAGTCGGTCTTGACTGACTAATTGCCGTGACTACTCTAGCACACTTTAGTTAGTCGGTAATGACTGACTAGTGTACTGACTAGTTATTCACTAGTCCGTAGCGTTACTGACTAGTTTATGTTTTCAGTGCACCTCTCCCTATTTCCTTTTGCCAGAAGTCCTTAATCATTCCTTCACTATTATATAACCCTAGTAATGAACACCCAATGATCCTCTTCAAGCGTTGTTAGTGATATGTCCTCAACTCGCTCAGTTTTTATTAACCGATGACGACGGACTGCTCACATTTTGTACAGTGCAAGTCCAGGGAGCTTCCTACGGTGGTATTATTACTTGAATGATGATACTGCGTGCATGAATAAAGTTAAACTTGGTATTAAAAAATAAATCAATAAATAAAGACCCTCTCTAATGAGACAGTCAATGACATACCTGAAAACGCGATGAGATAGGAAACAAGTTTCTCCATTATTGTGTAGCGTTGAAGCGACAACAGTAGCTGCACCCAGGGATCTGTTAAAAACCTGACCAAAATATGTATTGACACCTGTTCGATAGCGTCTTCCTGTTACAGTTTTGAAACACACGTTCCACTGCCATGACCTTCTGACACTGAATATAAAAAATTGTCTGGTTAAAAAAATATCAAAACTAAAAATTGTGGTTACGATAATCGGAACCACTCTGTTTATGAAGGATCGGTTATAATTAGCATGACAAGATACTGGTTAAAGGTTACTTGTCAGTATGGTAATATCAAACTATCAAATTACTTTAAATATCATTAAAAATAAATACGATACCGTTCATGACTTTATGAATCTACAGTGGAAAGGAGATGCAACCTTATGTTTCGATTTGTATAGGCTAGCCCTTGTATTTTCGGTTTTGTGCAGATTAATTTGAGAACGATTGATACAAAGGCAATAGTTGGTTTAGGCGCAGTCCCCCTCCTCCTAAATATAACCCAGGTTTTCTAAGATGAACCTTTTAGCAAATGGCAAACATAACTTAGGCTACATGATTACTGAGCCAGCATCCTAGTACATTCAATCAGGTTTGGAGGGATATTCCGTTGTTTGAAGGGATATCCGATACATAAAGCTGATTGCTGGGGATATTCCGATATTTGCAGAGATGTTTCGGTGTTTGAAGCGATATTTCGATACTTAAAGCTGTTTGAAGGGATATTCCGATGTTTGAAGGGATATTGCGATGCTTGAAGGGATATTCCGACGTTTGAAGGAATATTACGATGTTTGAAGGGATATTCCGATGTTTGAAGGGATATTACGATGCTTGAAGGGATATTCCGATGTTTGAAGGGATGTTTCGGTGTTTGAAGGGATATTCCGATGTTTGAAGGGATATTGCGACGTTTGAAGGGATATTCCGATGTTTGAAGGGATATTCCGATGTTTTAATGGATGTTTCAGTGTTTGAAGCTGATTGCTGCATTTTAAAGTAAAACCCTCATCCACTTTGCAGTTCGTATTGGGAAGATATGAATTCTTCAAAGTTGGTGATATTTTGTGGAGGCATCGGTAACAGCAGACTGAATGATGTCACCATAGTAATTGAGCTGATAATGTGTTGTTATTCTATATAACATTTCAATCATTCACCCACAGAGAAAGATGATATCAAATATATATTAAATATTCTCACGAATCTGGTTCACAAAGCAGAGTTATACTTCTAGAAGCAACTCATCATTTCGTTTTCCAAGTATCAGTGGTGTTGGAAACTATAAAAAGAAAGGTGAGGGGCAGACAAAAAAAGGGGGGGGGGTTAGGTCTTCACCGGATGAATTGTACTTTTGTAGTATCTGCAGTGGCCCAGATGAGACATTGGGATTTTCTACAGTTTTATGTACAAAATTTCTGCATCATAAGCTGTACGAAGTTTTAGTGTTTCATCAAAATGTTATACAAGCGGACTCGCTTGATATAGATCATTTTCGTAAACTGCATGGATTTTGTTATGAAGTTTGCTAAAAACCTATTCAATGATAAAAAAGAGTATATAATTAATATATATAGCTTCAACTCTAAAATTCTTATTTACATTGATAACTAAACCTGGACCTTAATTTAACTGGGATTCTTTGAGCAGGCCAGGAAAGCTTTGACAACTGACTAATACTTATTAATATAACAATGAGTTAGTGGTATAGTCGTGTGTTGAGTGTCCTTTGCAACGTATTGGGTATATCGCGGTATAGAAGGAAGTTTTGACTTCCGACTGGCTTTGCTGAATGTTAGCCGAGACTTATATGTCATTAAGTCGGCTTTACGTCCTTAAAGTTCGCCGTAAAGGTGAAAAACTAGATGCTTATACAGTACAATACTACAGTGTTCACGTGTCTACCCTTTAATGCAAAATGGGGGAGCAGCCTACCAGATTGAATTCTCTCTGCATGGTTATGTCGTGAGAACTGATGTAATCTATATTGTAAATAAAAGTTTGTATTTGAAATGGCTGCGAAATGGTTCAAGATAATGTTGGCAAGGAGCATTTCACTATCGTCAGAAACTACTCAGTGGTCACTGAAGCTAATCGTGAGAGAAATGTAATATTTGGTTGCCATTTCAAAGTCTGTTTGGTGTATCACATAGTAGCCTACTCTGCCAGATGTGTATACATTGCTCTCACGAATATGTAAAGATATGATGTCAATGTTTGTAATGCGTACCTCAGGCAATCTATTCTCTGTATTTTAAGATGTATAGGGAGGCGGAAAGGAGAAGTCACGCATAGTGGAGGGGTACAAGTTGAAGTGTTCGCGCGCTCCACCTAACCCACCCCCACCCCCCGTTTACTCTTGTGGGAAAATGTTTAGAAGTGTGCCAACGTGTACATTTAAGGGGAAATAATTGCAGTGGAAAACTGTCTTGAAGGTGATTTGGTCATTTCAGCCAGAGTAATTGTGTTTACAGAGCAAACTATATTGATCTTGTTTAACTTAAATATCTTTAATACCATGTTCATGTAGGTACCCTTCAAAGTCATTGTTACCCCACAATGGAGGGGGGGGGGTCACTCATCTTAGACCGCCCTCCCCAGGCTGTGACAACTTGACCTCCTTTCTTCTGATAACATTGAAGTAATCCTAATTATGAAAGGGACAAAAGCCAAACTTTGGGTGTAGCAACCAACTAAATTTCCGTTTTTAAAGTTGAATCTTTTAAGAGAAGAATAGAGTTGGGGAAGGATGGAGGTAGGAGGGGAAAGGATTGAAAGGACACAAGGAACATTGTCTGTGCCGTAACCAACATACTTTTCCACTTTGTTGATGTTGAAGAAGTACCAAGAAGGATGTAGCAGGCCAATAAGACAAAGAAGCAATGAGGAAAATATCCAAGATAAAAAGAAATGGAAATTTTCTCTCACCTTCCTTGCCAGACTCCCCTCCCCTCCCCCCTCATAAATGTCCTAAGCTAATACACATTTACACAGGTCATATCAATACACAATACAAAAAGCAATGAAATCAAACATAAATAACGTTTCATATTTTCAATGATTATTTATATTCACTTTATATCTTTTTCATCAAAATAATTTCTTTCAAAAAATTTACATTTTCTATTCATATTTGTTTGGCTTTTAAGTACTCAGTGTGTTGGACAGGTTGGAAAAATTTGACACATTTCATTTGAAGGAACAATTATTTAAAAATTAAAAAGACAAATAGGTTACATACTATTACTTTATACGGTTACTTCTTATGTCTGTGGCAGCCCATTTTGTCTTCATGAAACAAAACCGGGGGGGGGGGGAGAAGGGGGTTGTCCAGGGAGGGGGTGGAGGAATTAACTCCCGCGACACGTGGTAAGTTTTGACACACTTGTGAATCGGCAACTCCATGACAACAATATAAATCTATCTTGTCATTCTAATACCACAGTAGTTGCCTGTTATATTGCTCACATAAAATGTTGTGACCATTTTGTGGCAATTTCTAGCCATTTTCGTGCCCCTGTTTTGGGCCCATTTAACTTGACGCGGATCGCACGGTACAAGTCAGGCCAATAAGTAAAACTTCTCAAGGAATGTGACTCCCAGATATGAACAGAAATGTGTTAATCAGTAGAGCACACATTGGCCCAGGTCATTGAAGTTAGGAATACATGAAAAGACAAAATGGGCTTATCTAACTCTACAGCTTTCTACAATGTGAAAGTAAGATAATATAATGTCTTAAGAATTCTGTTTAACTGAATACATGCGAATGAATTTTTTTTAAACATTTGGCAAAGACGTGATCAACATTTAAGACTAACTAAACAGTTAAAGCTTTTAAATACAGCAGCAAACCAAAATAAAAATATGTTGTGTTTTCACTTGTTTATCTAAATCATTTTGAATTTACAAATTATATAGCCATTCAATGATATTCCACATTAACCCAACTTGTGTTTTCATACTTCTTGTTCACTCGTGCGACGAAATTAATATGTTTAGAAGAATAATATTTGCATACAAATTTCATTGTTAACTGGAGTCTAACATTGATTTGCCCGATAACCACAAAAACAGCGACATATGATTTTAATTTCTTTCTCAAATCACTTGCAAGTTGAAAAGTTTTCTGAATAAAATGTAAAATTCACATCATTGAGGTTTTGAATATTTGTCTGAAAATTAAAATTGGTCACAACTTCCTTACCATCATCTTGTAAACCATATAAAGACTCTTATACACACACTTAGTGGAAATATCTTGCAGGAGAGTGATGACACCCAAAGAGATGGGGGAGGGGGGTATTGGTTGGGGGTGAGGGTATTGGTTGGGGGTGGGGGTGGGGTTATTGGTTGGGGGTGGGGGTGGGGGTACTGAGAGATATTATGAGAAAGTTGTTCAGAAGACATAAGATTCAACTTTAAGAATGTTTTTTTGCGACATTACAAAATTTCAAAATTAAAAACCAAAATCAAAAGCAGAGGAAGAAAGAAATGATATTTGAGAGCCTGAGTGAACACTGAGATATTTAGTACTGATGATTGTAACCATGGTAACTTGTTTTATTTCTTTCGTTTTTGTAGCATTTTTATTGGCAAATAGTGGGAACGTAAAAAAGAAGAAAAAACAGAGAAGATAACTATCGATTAGGAATCATGAGAGTGGTTTAGTACAGATTAAACAGGTTGGCGATTATAAGGCATGTTGATGCCAGTAGTAATGATATAGAGGCTGAGTTGCCGCTGCTGGGATCCAGGCTGAAAGTGTACTCGATGGGCGCGGTATTAGCCTCCATCCATTCCCTGCCTCTCGCCGTCAGTTCTGGGCCCACTGACGCGCGAATTTGTTTATTGTAAGCATTGTAATAGTCGATCTGTTCGTTAAGACAATAGAAAGTAAATTTATTATTAGAAAAGACCAAGGAATATAAATTTTATGAGATATGAGGTAGCAAAGATTTTAGCAAAAATTCATGAATATTTTGTCTTTCAGTTCTAAATTGCATTATATGTGAGTATTTTATGATAAATAGAAAAAAATCACAAGTCGAACAATTTCTGCGCAAACTTTCAAACAGATTTCCCAGAGATGCTGATTTTGATCTATAATGATGTTGACAACAAACAGATAATATTTAATCGATAACGAGGGCATAGGACAAAAGACTAATTGGCATCAACTATCTGCCATTAATTATCATCATAAACAATGCTTTAAATAGATAGTTACAAATAATTCAATAACAGCTTATAATTATATTTTTAGATGATATTTAAGACTTCCAAGGTTAAGATCACATCATTTTATTAAAGTGTCTTATTAATCTCAATTAATAGTAAGGGCTTGAATTGAGATTGAAAGGGATTTGGCAATTTTTGTTTTTTATAGGAAAGGTTAAATAGAAGTTTGCCTTAAATTTCTATTGAAATGACATGAGCACGACACTACAGCAATTTTTATCAGCTTTCTAATTTGGCACCATGGCACTTTTCCAAACCTTGAAAGGGAGCAAGGCATTTTCCAAAGCATAAGCGTACGGGACCATTTCAGTTTGGGGGGGCAGAAATTTTTGCGCCCGAAAGTTCCCGTGACACTATCTAAGCGGAGCGCCACCATCGGTTGGCGCGTAGCGTACAAGAAAATGTTTGGCAAAAATGCCTCTCAGATTGCGGGAAACGGCACTTCTGAGGCCTTGCAAGTTGCATCTAAACATTCTTTATTTTATAATCTCACGTTTTAAAAATTTACACTTC